>JAJONR010000703.1:0-226821 GCA_029582245.1 Solanum etuberosum
CTTTTAAATATTTCCTTCAATATTTATATCTAAGCAAATATTGACGGACTTTATAAAAATTACTTTTGAACATTTATCGAATTATTAAAATAATTTAATAGATAATAGAATTAATATAAATCTAGTTAAACCAAAAAATGAACTCATTTTAATGATTGTTCTTATATTATGATAAGACACTTTGACCCAATAACACATTTTTTCTTTGTGTGATTGATGAAGACTTGCAAGGAGGGATGAATTGAATTTTTATTGAAAAGTATATAATAAAATGTCATCATAATATTGTATTAATTAATTTATTCCCTTAAATAGATATTGTTGAAAAATGAAAAATAAAGAATCTGAATATACACGTTCCACGTAGCAATGTAATAGGCAAATTCTTCTTCATATGATATAATAATTTTTATTTTATTTTTTGCCGACCTCTCATCTATATTTGAAAATTTAATATGAAGTTAGACTTTTTTTTTTCTCTAAAAACACACACAAAAGAATGGGGTAAAGAGATTGCAATATGCGGAATTTCACTCTCGCTCATTTAGATGAAAAACTGAAAATTCAAATAGTCAATTAATCTCTTAACAAATGAATGAAGTTTGACTTGGAAATGGTATTCTGAAATTCATGACGTATTACTCTTTTCTCTCGCTTTTAATTTATTTGTCCACTATACGAAAAATAGATGTTGATTTTTATTGTTTAGTTTAAAAAATCAAGAATTACTCTAATGTTTAAATGACTTATAATAATTAAAAGTGATATAGCAAAATTATCATTTTATTTAATGTTTCTTAAGGAATATGTCAAATCAAATATGAAGAAATAAATATGGATAAAGGAAGGATAAATTATAATATCCTCCAAATTTCTTTTTTTATTTATTTTTTATTCGATATTTGATACTAACATTAAAATTCGTTTAGATTTGAATTGGCGTCAAAGAATTTCATGTTAAATGGTAAAATTTCTAACAAAAACGACTCTGTACTTTCAAGAATTCCAACCCAACATTGTGTCACCATAATAATTGTTAAACTACTATTATGGTCACCAAGATATTCAACTTCTATACGTACCAATAATTTACAACATGTCTTTTAAATTGAAAATATTATTTTATATATAGTTGAGCAATTTCGACAATTGATATTTTATTATTTATAGGTGAACAAAGATGTTTTAATATTGAGAATCATCCCATTTTTATATTATTATATTAGAAAGTAAAAAAATTTCAAGTCAAACAATATTTTTCTTATTTTATAATATTCTTATATTTGAAATAAACATAAATAAACTTTGATTTTGTTTTAATAAAAGAAAAAAAGTAACATTAATATTATTTTTCCAAAAAACAAAAAGAAATAAAAGAATTATGAACAAGAAAAACATAAATGCATGGTCTTGATATATATATATCAATTGTTATCCATAACTATCTCTAAAAATTTCAATAATAAAGTTTTTAATTTAACAAATAATGCTCTATTGCTTCCAAATATTATTCAATTTAGAATCAAATAACAAATAAATTTCCAAGAAAAGAAAAGATAAGATAATGTTTGTCCCATAAGAGAATTACATGGAAAATGACAATTTCTAAATAATTCATTTAGAAGAGACATGTGTCCTACGATAAAATAATGATAATGACTTATTGTTACTCAATTATTAGTTGACAAATGTCCTATAGAAAACAACTTATCAATGCCAAAACCGGTGCCCCGCAAAGATGCCAAGTTGATTAAGCAGGTGATCTCAAAGTTGATTGAGCAAGGAAGGAGGGCACTCTTACGCTTGAAACCCCCTTTTGGTTAAGCTCGTCGCACAAGCTTGCCTAGTGTGTAATTTGATCGAACTTGTCGCATTAGTTTGCTTAGTGCGATTTGCTTCTCTCATATGGATTTGAAGACTTGCTTTCAAATTGGATAGTGACATGGCTGCGGATTTACATGTTAACAAGAAAATGTTCAAATAATAATTTTTCGTACAAATATATGAAGCATGAATAATATAACAAAACAATATAACTTATCATTTCCTCATAATAAAAACTCAACATTACGTAATTACTCAAAGTAGGCAATTGACTATAGATTTCAAATATATTTTACTTTAATTGAAATTTATCGAGTTAAATTACATTTGATTATATTTTTAAATTCGTATACGAACTTCTAACTCCACGTGACTTTAAATACCTTCTTTTAAAAATTAGTGCAATTAACATTAAAAATCATAAACGAACAAAAAGAATAAAAAGACAGAATAATAATGAAAAAAAAAAAAAAAAAGAATAATAACATAAATTCAACTTTTTTTTCCTTTCTAATAAACCCCTTTATCTTCGATGTTATGTCCAAAATCCCCCAAAACAATTCTCTAGATTTTCGCGATTATCTTCTACCGAAATGGATTCTCGAATCGACGACGACGACGGCGATCTTCTAGCTTCTAGTTCCAATACCTCCGGTCGCCGGAATTACCACTGTTACAGTGAAAAAATCGTTTTCAACTCCGACTCCGATTCCGACGATGTCGCCGGCGCCGGAGATGTCAATAGAGTCGGAAGTTCCGGCAGGAAATTTAGCTTCGATGAGACGGAGCGAACTCCGAAATTGTTTGACCGGTTCTACGGATCTTCATCTTCTGATGATGAGGAGTTCAGTTCCGGTTCAGGTCAAAATGGCGTTGTTCGGAAACGGCTTGATAATATGATTCAATTCCTTGACCGTAAGATTTGTTCGGAAACAGCTGCTTCTAATAGTAATAGTAATGTTAAGAGTCAGTCTCAAGGTCTTCCTGAGTTTTCAGGTAAAGGTGGTGGTGCTGGCATTTTCAAGTTGCCGGTACGTGCCGCGGTGCATCCTGATCGTCCGCCATCACTGGAATTACGGCCACATCCGTTGAGAGAAAGGCAAATTGAGAGATTTTTGAGGACTGTATTGTGTACGGACGATGGATCTCAGCTATGGGTTGGGTCGGAGTGTGGAGTTAGGTTGTGGAATTTGTCGGATATGTATGAGGCTGCTCAAGAAGAAGAAGAGAATGAGGACTTTGAGGATGCTGCACCTTTTCTGGAGTCTGTTAGGACTTCACCAACGTTGTGCCTTGTTGAAGATGCTGGGAATAGGTTACTATGGAGTGGACACAAAGACGGTAGAATCATGTGTTGGAAGATGGACAGTGAAACTAGCAGTAGAGAGAAAGGTGCTTGTGGAAAAGCTGCTTTGAAAGAAGTGTTATCTTGGCAGGCTCATCGCGGTCCAGTTCTTTCCATGATCATGACTTCCTATGGTAAAGTTTGAGCTTTTTTCGCATACCTGTCTGTGCAATTGCATCAATTGTGCAATGTTTGTGTTGTGTAAATTGCAAGTAGTTTCTATATTGCATTTTTGGCACTTTAGATTCTAAACTTTGGTAATGTAAGCCCTTGAATGTGCTTGATCATCTTATACGAGCTGTTAAAAAAGTTTATGCTTTTATTATTCTGCGATTACAGTAGTAAATAGGCAGTCGGGTAGGCAAAGCCTAGGATAAAAGATCACTCATATACTATTTTTTTTTACCTTGGTGCTGAAGGAACAAAAATGTACTTGCAGTATTTTTGCAGGTCAAAGTGAGGTTACATATCAGTTAGCTGCAACTATTAAATTGTAAAGGGCACTACCTATCTGTCTGAATAGTTTGCCAAATCACTTTAGCTTTCAATAAATAACTTGAATTTTAGAATTTTTCATCTTTTTGACAAGCTTTAGGGTCATTTCATGTGGTTTGCAGGGAAAATTTGGGGATTATAAGATAATGTTGATTTTCCCAAAACACTTGTTACTTATCAAAAAAATAAAATAGAAGAAGAAGATAAGCTCGAATAGTGTAGGCGTTAAGATGCTATTGTATTTATGATGAGATAGGATTAGGAGGGTTGTTAGTCATGTTGTAGTGCAATGGTGTTGGAGAATTTATATCCCTTACTAGAGAGAGAGAAACTTTAGCTATACTCTGTGTTATCCAGTTCAATGGCCGTGATCCTTTCCCACAAGTAAGCAGTTCAATGTAGCCAAGAAAACAACTTGATATCATGATGGCTGCTACTGAAAGAAAGAAGAAGCTCTGAGCTCTGCTACCAGAAATAGTTTAGATGGATCTCTTTTTCACTCTTGATTTGCAGTGTGATGCACCGATATCCAAAGTGGCCTTCTTGGTGTCTTTTTTTATTTTTATTGATGAGTAAAAGTAGTTCCATTTAAAAGGGGACTGGCAAAATGCCGGTTTTAGGATCAACAAAAAGTAAATGTTAGTGGTAGTAGTAACTCAAGAGGGTGTGCTTTCTTTTACTTATCTTTATAAATAAAAAAGGGTGTGCTTAATTCTGTTCTGATGTGCAATTTTGTTTAGGCGATCTGTGGTCTGGATCTGAGGGTGGTTCCATCAAGATCTGGCCTTGGGAAGGAATGGAGAAATCGATTGCTCTGATAAATGAGGAAAGGCACATGGCTTCTTTGTCGATAGAGAGGTCATACGTGGATCTAAGGAGCCAAGTTATGCATAATGGAACAGGCAATAGCATATTTTTTGTTGATGTCAAATATATGCTGTCTGATCGCTCTGGAGCAAAAGTTTGGACGGCTGGTTATGTGTCATTTGCACTTTGGTAAGTACCTTCTGAATCATTTTAGAGACAAAGTTCTCCATTTATGTTGTTTTGGTAGTTTTTGCATTGTTAACACCATTTACTTTAGAATCACTTAATGTTACAATGAACAAACGAAATAATGTTTATTCTTACCACCTTTGAATTCGATTAATCCTCAGCCATTCATCAATACACTCACAGAGGCATGTCTTTGGTTTAAGATGGATGTGCTAGTCTTGAATTTCTGTCATATTGTTTCGGGCATGTGAAGAGGAGGTGTGCGGATGCACCAGTAAGGAGTTGTGAGAGGTTGACTATAGCAAGAGTTAGGAGAGGTAGAGGTTGGTCAAAGAAACATTGGTGGAGGTGATTAGATAGGATATGGCAACTTCAGATCACTGAGGACACGACCCTTGATAGGAAGGTGTGGAGGTTGAGGATCAGGGTAGAAAGTTCGTAGATATCCGAGTGTTGTCGCCCTTTAGATGGGAGAGGCAGGGCGCTAGCCCATCTCCTCACAACCTTATTAGTAGTACTGACTCCGTCCATTTTTACTTGTCTAGTATTGACTTGGCACACCCCTTAAGGAGCAATAAATAGATTGAGATTCTACTATATCATCCTTTAAATATAATAAATTTAATGCTTTGTGTGAAATGATTATTTAATAATAAGGGTAAATTCGGAACTAAATGATAAATTATCTCTTGATTTTCTAATCTAGACAATTAAAAATGGATATCTATTTAAAAATGAATATCTATTTTTAGTATAGTGGATAAGTAAAAGTGGACGGATGGAGTAGTATTTAGTAATCACGTAGTTTCTTATTCTGGGGTTTATCAAAAACAACCTCTCTCCCTCACCTCTGAGGTCTCTGTACAGTCTACCCTCCCTAGACTCCACTGTTTGGGACTACACTCGGTATGTTGTTGTTGTTGTAGTTTCTTATTCTTCAAGGTGTTTTACAGCATTTTGCTTTTTTTGCTTTGTATCTTGATATTTTGCCGACATATTTTTCTTGCAACCCTACTTCTAATATCTTCTCTTTTGAGCCGAAGGTCTATCGGAAACAACCTATCTACCCCACAAAGGTAGGGGTAAGGTCTGCGTACATCTTACCCTCCTGAGACCCCACTTGTGGGACTACACTACACTGGATATGTTGTTGTTGTAAACCTGTAGTGCATCTGATATATTATATTTGCATGTCTAAGGTTTTGCTCTGTTAGATTTTGTGTGTGTTCTGAAATGAAATCTAATTTTCAGGTCATCTGGTTCTGATATGTTGATCGTTTCTTGTCAATTGCTTTTGCCTTGCAGGGATGCACGGACTAGAGAGTTACTGAAAATCTTTAACACAGATGGTCAGGTTGAAAATATATTAGCAGCAGTAGATCCTGTAATTGAAGATGAAATGAGGATGAAAGTTGTGTCCAATTCAAAAAAGGACAAGTCTCAAAGTTCTATCGGCTTCTTTCAGCGTTCACGCAATGCTATCTTAGGAGCAGCTGATGCTGTCCGTAGGGTTGCGGTAAAAGGAGGATTTGGAGAAGATAACCGGAGGACTGAAGCGTTGATCATTACAGTCGATGGAATGATATGGAGTGGATGTGCAAATGGATTACTTGTCCAATGGGATAGAAATGGCAATCGCTTGCAAGATTTCCAGTATCACACATTCTCTGTTCAATGCTTATGCACATATGGGTCACGGATTTGGGTAGGTTATGCTAGTGGTTATATTCAGGTATTGGATCTTAGTGGTAATCTACTTGGAGGATGGATAGCTCATAGTAGCCCTGTAATAGATTTTTCTGTGGGTGGAGGTTACGCTTTCTCTTTGGCTAATCATGGTGGTATACGGGGTTGGAGTGTGATATCTCCTGCACCACTGGATGGTATTCTGCGTTCGGAGTTAGCTAGCAAGGAATTTTTGTATACTAGGCTAGAGAATTTTAAAATATTGGCTGGTACATGGAATGTTGGACAAGGAAGAGCTTCTCCTGATTCACTTATATCATGGTTAGGTTCTGCAGCAGCAGATGTTGGCATTGTTGTTGTTGGCTTGCAGGAGGTGGACATGGGTGCTGGTTTTCTTGCAATGTCTGCTGCTAAAGAATCAGTAAGATTTCTCTTTCCCTCTTTTCTCCCCATCTCAGCTGTCCTCTCTTCTCTCTCTAAACTGGTGTTACTTTCTTCTCTCAGAAATGTCTAGATAGTTGTTCGACTAAGCTATAAAATGGTAAGAACCCTGTAAATGAGAGGAAGAAGTTTTTAATTGGCCAGTGACTATATGGAGGAGAAGAGTCGTCAAAGTTTTAGTCACACTTGAAAGTGCTTCTAATGCTCAAGAACATTTATTTTTGTGTTCGCATCCAAACACCATATAGTCGCTCATTTTCTTAGGACCATCAAACCTCTCTTGCTGGAGGTAACTTTGTATGCTGGATGAAGCCATGGGCAAAATACTGATAATTTTGATTGGTAGCTAGACAGGATAAAAACAAGTTACTACAAAAACTTCATTTCTTATTAGCTAATCTGCTTTTATATATTTGTGTCTGTATTCAACGTAGAATATGAGAACCTTCTACAGATGCCAGGGTCTAAAGGATGCTAATTCATGCTTGTCTTCTCTCTAGGTTACATTGATTGTCAATTATTAAAAGAAGTTACATGAATTTTCTTTCCTAAAATCTGATTGACCCTAAGAATGGTCAAAATATCATCTAGTGAGAAACTTATCACTAGAATGATTTCATGATCTACTTGAACATACTGTTTTTCCTTCTGTTCTTTCTCTCAGTGCTTTAGTCCGTGAAATATTATTGTCAATATACCAACTACAGAAATGTCATAAATAGAAAAACTGGGGCTTGTACTTATCTGGAAAGAAAAGGTGCAAATACAAGGAAATAGATCAACCTGTCCTGATTAGTAAAGACGAGACATAACTACTTTATATCATCAAAGTGTCTTTTTGATGTTGTAAATTACATGTAATTTTATATTATGGCTCTAGTTAAACTCAAAGAGCCTTTTCAGGATAAAGATAATGTGATCTAGACTTGCATCTTCCTATTTAGCTGTGGGTTACTTTTTTCTATCCATCCTGGTTTCTGTTCCTATGGCAGTTGCATTCTTTGTTATACTATAACCCTTTAGACATGCTAATAAAAGAGATGAAAATTTGTAACATTTTAAAACACATTTCAGATGCAGGTGGGTTTTGAAGGAAGTTCTGCTGGTCAATGGTGGTTGGAAATGATTGGAAAAACCTTGGATGAGGGATCGACTTTCATCCGTGTTGGCTTCAGGCAGTTGGCGGGCCTGGTTATTTCTGTCTGGTAGGTATTGCTTATGGATACTGATTCCAGTGCACAAACCTTGGGTAACTTTGGTATTTAGCTTTTAAGCTGACGTTGTCAGCTCATACTATTGGGTTCTTTGTGTTCTGCTTCAGAGGACCCACATTAGGTTTCACATGACTTGATATGAAATGTGAATTCAATATATGGCTGGTAACGAGAAGTTTACAATCTTTAGATACCCACATCAAGAATTTTTTCGTCAACACCAACCTCAAGATGCAATATGTTTGTACTAGATAACTTTTCTTTGCATCTTCTCTTTCGACTTAAGTCACAAGTTCCAGCTATTTTGCATATGAAAAAAGACAGACCATTTAACCCTAACTCATCCTTTATTCCAATTATGGAACACAATTTGTAGTCAGATGAATGAAGTCAACTTTCCTGATAATTTTGTATGTAAACTAGGGTTAACGCGTTCAATTTGATGTCTATCTTAACAATTTCCATTTGATGAATAAATGATCTAATGAGCTAGATTTAATGAGCTGGGGCCTCTAACTTCATCAGAAAAAAAGAAGAAGAAGATCTGGGGCCTCTATTTGTACACATGTCTGATATCTATAAATCAAAACTATTGTTCAGGGTCAGAAGAAATATTAGTCGTTATATCGGTGATGTTGATGTTGCAGCAGTACCTTGTGGTTTCGGCCGTGCAATTGGGAACAAGGTGTGGTTGTGTTCTCCTTTTTGCTGTTTCTTGATGGATCTAATTATATTATGCTGAAAGTTGAGAAAAAAATTAATTGTTTGGTGGTGACTAGTTGTATTTAGAAACATAAGAACAGAATTAGGTAAGTTATGATTTAGAAACTTCTCTCTTACTTGGAATCGCCCTACAACAATTCCTAGGCTTTTGTCATAGAATAGGTTTAAGCATGATTTCTTCCTGGGTTTTTTTGGAATGTCTTGTTGAAAAATGGGCAACATAGGGAGTCAGACCTAAGTCATGCTTGTGCCGAAAAAGAAAAAGCCACCAAAAGTACATTTACAGCTCTTTAATACACTAGAGAAAGGAGCACAATTCTATCAGAATACAATTATTCTAACTGTAAGTTTCTTCATATGAACACTAATAATACTACCATAATCTTGAGCTTCCATTGAAACAATTTATTTGCGTGACCCTTATTATGCAAATGTGGGAGTTACTAATCACCATTCCTTAATTATTTTGGTGTATTTGACAAGTATGGATACCATTCTCTTATTTGTGGTATTAATTTTGATTGAGGTCCTCCAAACAGGGAGCCGTAGGATTGAGAATGAGAGTGTATGATCGTACTGTGTGCTTTGTGAACTGTCACTTTGCTGCACATCTAGAAGCTGTCGGTCGCCGGAATGCTGATTTTGACCATGTTTATCGAAGTATGATATTTAGTCGACCATCAAACTTTCTCAATGCTGCAGCTGGTATGGTGCCATACCTATTCTCAGCTTGCTTGCTTGCCTGCTCTATGTTTTTAATCTGGGTTGCTTATGGTTCTCGGTTGCCATTGGTACTTCTTGTTGCAGCTGGTGTCTCATCTGCGATTCAAATGCTTCGCAGTGCAAATGTATGTACTTACTTAAATTGTACTCCCTCCGTCCCTTTTTAGTTGTCATGGTTCCCTTTTTTAGAGTCAAACGATAAGAAATTTGACGAACATTTTACGATATATTTTTTCATCATATTGATGCAAAAAATTGCAATTTATAGTACTTTTCGTATAGTTTTTGATTATGTAAATTTTTAGTTTAAAATATCAAATTAATGTAATCTAATTTAACTTTGAAAATTAGTCAAATTGACATTCGAAAAGCGCAACATGACAACTAAAAAGGGATGTAGGGGTAATATTCTAGTCTTCGGAGCAGTATATTTCAATTGGTACAGAATAAAAAAAACATTGAATTATGCTTGTCAGGGTGCATTTAACTCTGCAGAAGCAACTCCTGAGCTTTCTGAGGCAGATATGGTTGTGTTTCTTGGTGACTTGAACTATCGGCTTGATGGCATTTCTTATGATGAAGCAAGAGATTTTATTTCCCAAAGGAGCTTTGATTGGCTTAGAGAGAGGGACCAGTTGCATACAGAGATGGAAGTTGGGAATGTCTTCCAAGGAATGCGTGAAGCAGTCATCAGATTTCCTCCAACATACAAATTTGAGAGGCATCAAAATGGCTTAGCAGGTACCTGTAGCTATCAGTTCTGCACTTGACTTTCATATTTTCTAGATAGAATGGAAACGCTTCCCTCTCTCACCTGCTCTTTCTATCTCTCTCGCCCTTTCTGTGTTTCTCTCTTCTGAATGGCGATTTGGTTATAATGTCTCATTTAAAGGGTATGACTCTGGTGAAAAGAAGCGGATTCCTGCCTGGTGTGACAGGATTTTGTATCGTGATAGCCGTTCCACTTCAGGTTCCACTTGCAGCTTAGATTGTCCTGTCGTCTCATCAGTTCTGCAGTAAGTTTTTCATATAATGTTTCTGTGGCTTTTATTTTTCTTCCTCCAGTTCATTTTGTTTTTCTTTGTACCAAGTAAGACCAAAAATTGGTGTTTCATCTTTCATTTCTCTATTTGCTTTTCAATAATTCCCCCCCCCCCCCCCCTTTGTCATATTTATGTGTATCAATCATTGCCCACCGTTTCTTCTTTTGCCATCTTTTTCTGTTTGTGTTTTCATATATATATTTATGTTTCCTCTGTTCCTACTCTTCTAAAAGCCTCTCCTTGGCAGGTATGAAGCTTGCATGGATGTGACTGATAGTGACCACAAACCTGTAAGGTGCATATTCAATGTGGAGATTGCTCGAGTGGATGAATCAGTGAGAAGGCAAGAATATGGAGAAATCATTAGATCAGACGAGAAAGTTGTGCTTATGCTTCGGGAACTTAATAGAATTCCAGAAGCAATAGTCAGCACAAATAACATAATCCTCATGAACTCGGATGCATCCATCTTGCGCATTACAAATAAGAGCAGGAAAAACAAAGCTATTTTTGAAATAATTTGTGAAGGCGAGTCCACTGTTAAAGATGATGGGCAAGTGTTTGATTATCGTCCAAGAGGTTCTTTTGGTTTCCCTCGTTGGCTTGAGGTAACTTCCACTTCTAAAAGTAGAGGATTGGATTTTCTGTCATTGTAGTGCCTGGGGCTTGATGGCCAGGGTTCTGTGTTCTTGTGAAACTTCCCGTAGTGATTCCTCTCTCCCCCTTTCTTTTTTTACTTTTCCTCTTTCTAATTTTTTTTCTTGAGCTGGAAGATTGGAAGTCACAACCAATTCAGTCATTCTGAACATTCTCATGAACGTCAGAAATTCTACGCCTCCCTTAGCATCTTATTGGTTGTGAGCCCTTAAAGCTAACTAGACCACAGAGAACTTATGATACATCAATAGCCTTTTGTTATTGCAGAAGATGGAAGTATGGAAATGAAGAAAATGTCGCAGTGAAACATGTTTTTTAATCTAAATGAGAAGACGAAATTGGTGGTAAATGAGCGAAATGGACTTATTCAGAACTGTGTTTTACTCATTTGGATATGGTTGGACCAATACCAAGTTCCATTTGAGAAAGGGTTAGGGTCCTAATGTACTTCAAAATCTGCTATTCTAGCGTGTTGTCCTTAAATGAAGAGCCTATTTACTGTTTCTCTTAAGCTAAAATTTTCACTCTAAATATTGGCTTTTAAGAATCTTATGCATTTGGGTTGAACTTCAACAGGTTAATCCTGCCGTTGGCGTCATTGCACCCGACCAAATTGTTGAGATTTCAGTTCACCATGAAGATCGGCAGACACTTGAGGAGTTCGTTGATGGAATTCCTCAAACCTCTTGGTGTGAAGATGCCAAGGATAAGGAAGTCATGTTGGCAATCAAAGTCCGCGGTTGCTTCTCGACAGAAAGAAAATGTCACCGTGTCCGTGTACGCCACTGCTTTTCAGGCAAGCCTTTGCCCACAAAGGTCAGACAAAGCAACTCTGACCATCCCCAGCCAAATGTCCTTCGCCGGTCTGATTTTCAACCCAGTGGCTTTTCGCCTGATGTTGTTGACGACCTAATAAATCTAAATAGTCCTTGACGAGCAAGCAAGCAAGCATATCTCCGGGTTTAACCACATAGACATCAACACCCAATTTGTGTGTTTCACTACAACGAACAGCCAAAGCAATGTGTTTCTGTAAATAGTCATTGAAGGGACTATTGTGCAACTTCTTGATAGGAAATTTTCGTTGCATATGTCAAATTCTTTTGAGTTGGCCACTTTTCGAATTATTCAGGCAGTCACTTATTGATAAGTGTATAGCATAAATTGCACATATGCAATAACATAGAACTAATTGTGTATGTAATCATGTAAGGTATTTGAGTGAGTGGTGCATTGAGTTGAACCCTTCTATAAGTTGTGGGGTGTGGGTTTGACCTCTTTTTTGAGTATTCTTTTTTGATACACTCCCTGTTTCTACATTTCTCTGTTTTGGGAGGAGAAATGTATAATGTTAAAAACTTTTAATAGGGAAAGGAGGCCTGTGATGTATTTAATGTTTTCCCTCTCTCTAGCATTGTGGTTTTGTTATTTTCATTTTTTCTAAAGCAATGCATGTATTCCAGTTACTACTTGCACTTGAGTTGAGGGTTTTTTGAAAACAACTTCTCTACCTCCTCGAGGTAGTGGTGAGGTCTGTGTAGGATTTTACTAGGTATGTTGTTGTATTCCAGTTACTAGGGTTATATTGAATGAAAGAGAAAGAAATTGGAGATTGTTCTTCTTGTTATGAGTGAATTATAACTATAATGTTGGGATTATAAATTAAGTAATATCAAGATTAAATAATAATGAAACTATTTAGTGGAGTAGGCTTGGGTGTAGACTTGGTGTTTGTCATTGTACTAGTTGTATTATTACAACTCATGGTTTTGAAATCCATCATTGTCTAGTGTCTACTGTGTTTCGATTATCGTATTATTTTATTGTTCTTTGTTCCTTTCTTGTAGGCTTAGCACTGTTCCGTGATTAGTTGTTATATTTTCTACATTGTTTTCTTCTTCTTTGTATTTAGATTTGTTGCATTTAAATCGAGGGTCTTATGAAAACAACTTTTCTACCTCCACGAGGTAGTGAAAAGGTATGTGTACTCTTTGCCCTCTCCAGACCCCACTTTGTGGAATTACACTGGGAGTGGTGTTGTTTCAACTCATTGAATCATCCTAAAAGAGCATAAATTGTGGTAATAACAAAATAATAGTGTCAATACATATTCTCCTGGCTTAATGTTAATCTACATTATAAAATGGACTGTTATACAGAGAACATAAATATATCTCTACTGAAAACATGAAAAAATAGAACTAGTGTTATCATAGTGAGAGTACCAATGCCCATCTCTCCATGTTTGATCGTAGGCATCTCCGCGATCACCAGAGTCAAATTTTCCTATCTGAGAACACACCACCTTGCTTATTCTAGTACGTTGGACAAAGGACGGGTAGGAAATGTCAAAGACAAAAGAAATGAGGAGCTTTCAGGATACCCAATTCTAATCAGACGGTTCTGAAGCAACACAGGATGAGATCTTCAGCCTAAAACCAACATATCAACGACAATATAATAGATTAAAAAGTTGTTGAAGATCAATGTAGACGACGTGATTTAAGTAACCTCTGTTGCATTACCTGAACTATTTGGAGGTTTGAAGTTACTCTCAAGCCAATGCCAAGATGCAACCATTAAAAGAGTATGGATTTATGAACTCTGCTGAATGACTACCAAAGAACTAGCTTTTGATATGCTCCTAGACCTTGAGTAACAAGGAATTTCATGGCATGTGCAGCAAAGCAGATCCATATGCATCGAATCATGACTGCATCTGTGATCACTGGTTCACAATCGGGTAAAGTATGTCAACAACAACATACAGAGTGTGATCCCACAAGTGGGCTCTGGAGAGGGTAAGGTAGATAGAGAGGTCGTCTCAAATAGACCCTCAGCTCAAAAGAAGTTTAATCATAGTAGGATTGAAAGAAAAGAAATAACGACAACAAAATAACAAGATGAAGTGATGAACAAAGTAAAGAAGCATCAGGCAGTACGATAAAGTATGTCATCGAACACAAAATACAAAGTCTTCTGATAAAGAGTCCAGAACAAAGTAGTTGATATTTATTAAATGCATGGAGAAGTCTGATAGCATGTTTTTGCTTCTTGTTTGCAAGGCAAGTATTTGATCTGATTCTATTTTTACATTACAATGGAAAGCTTGATGTACTAGAATTTCTCTCTACTTGTCCGCCCAACAGTTGAAAAACTATACCAATTAGAAGAGAGAGTTCCTCCGGAAGAGCGTCTTTTCTCAAGGCCTTGAAACCCCAAGCGAGAGCTAAAAAAAATTCCACCATAGGATGTATATATAAAGCTTCTATGGGGGAAGAATGTTTTTTTTTGGGTGGCAACAATTGGCTCTTTTGGGACGTGAGGAGGATTCAGAAGCAGGAAAAATAAGGTAGAATACACCAAGAAGCAACTATTAAAACCAAGATTTAACCCATTAAATGCTATAGAAATATTAGTGATATCTAGGGATCAACCTATAGAACAACTCTATTAATATTATTCTAAATGTTCAATATCTGAATAGCTATCAACCTAACTCAATGGCTACGGCAGTGCTAACGCTATCATCTTTTGATGACCACATGTTTTGGCACTGAGACAGCAATTTAACTCCTCGTCAATATTCAAACTCGTATTCACCACATTCTGGTTCCTTATTTTCCTCCCTTCATCTTCAACAATCCACACCGTACTGTATTCATGTGCATGGTTGTGCTTTATGTCCCATCAGCTCTCACTGTAACTCACTCTGCTAATCTTTGTTATACTGATCAAAACCTCTAAATTCTTAGAAAAACACAGAATTCTATCTCTAAGATGCCAATGTTTTTTTATATCAATCCAACTGATAAGTTAAGAAGAACACCAAGCTTATAACTCCTGAGAGGAAGGATAAAACATCGACACCTCTAGACTCTGATGAATCTTACCAACCAATACCTTCACACCCAAAGTCACAAAGTATGTATTTTCATTTTTAAGTCTTCCAAAGGGACACAACCAATGACATTTAACTAAATTAAAGAAAAGTTACACCAGCAGGCAACTGAATGTCTAAACTAGAGGGCAGACCTGGCACACCAAACTATCAAAATGTGCACAAATTAGCTCTGGCCTCGAAAAGTTAATGCCTAGCCCACTCACTAATCCCCAACCCTGATTCATAATTCAATTGGAGCATAATATTTTTCTTTGAAGTAACAAAAATTATATTAAAGAATAGCACCAAGAGAGTGCAGAAGATTAGTAGCACAACCATTTTAAATATGCATCTTAGTACACTAGATCTTAGAACTGAGGACATTAACCATCCTATGTACTTCATGTTCATTTTCATTTTTACACCAAAAAACTAAGGGGTTTTGTGCTTTAATCCACAAATATTTTCCTCTTTGTCTAGAAAGTACCTCTCATTTGTCTCCTGGGGCCTATACATATTTTTACTTTCTCTCAATGTTTAATGCAATAATTTATGTAGGCAGAAGATCACACACAGTTAAAGGAATGTACAAAAATAAAACAAAAATTTCTGCAATAGAAGATCATGTATTTTAGTCTGGATTCAGATTAAACCTGAATGACCTAAGTTACCACATTGGAGATGGAAACAGAAGGCTCTCATGGACAAGGTTAAATCTCCACTGTCAGACAAATTTCAACAATTGACAAATAGTTTAGTGCACATTCTTCAAATTTTAAATCAATTTGAAAAGAACTTCTTACCCAGTAATGCTAGTGCATTAGATGACAAGACAAACATTTTAACGATGAAAACAACGGAAGAGGGAAATTCCCACACCTGTAAATAAGTAAAACATTAGTAGAAAAGTATTACTGTGAAACGAAAAAATTTCTAAGTAATTGATCCAGTAAGGATAAATAACGCAAGGAGCATACCATCATGGCAATAACAAAAATCTTGAAGTAACTCGAAACGAGGATCGAAAGCAATATATGCTTACACCTGTTGATTTAAATCCAAGTAAATAATAACCATAATCAACTTCTGCTCCAAAGATGAATATGCTAACTTGACATCTGAGTAAATCATTTAGACTAAAACCTCTTCTCACATGAGATGTTCTTTACCAATTAAATTATTAGAGGTAATCAATGATCCTTAATGACTCCATCTGTACGAGCCAACCCGAAATAGAAGAAAGATAGGATTATCAATTCTCTACGCAGTAAGAAAGAGTGAATTCCCGTCTTAGATAGGTATAGAAAAACTCAAATGACACTAGAAACTCTAAAGCTCCATAAAAACCTTAGGCAATCCTTGTCTGCAGGGCTAACAAAATTGTTATACTTGAAATGGCTTTTAATCAGCAACTCACAAGTACTTTTATAGATTGTAAAATATAAAGAGGCTGAACATGGCGCTGATAGAGTGGTTAAATCATACCCAACAGGAAGGTGTCTAGAACGTCGTGTAGAATATATGTAAGTGAAATGGTGTCAAATATTTTTGAACGTCCAAAAAGAGAAAAAGGAACATTTATTTTGCGCAAAGAAAGTATCAAGCATCATAACAAATATAAACTGAAGTACTAAACTACAAGATGAAGGAAAGCTTTACCTTGAATCTCCTATTTTTGCATTCAGAAACTTCCTTGTGCCAAATAGAATTATGCCAAGGAACATGAGATTCCCAAAGAAAACGCCCATGAGCACCTAACAACAGCAACCACCACCTTATGCTTATAGCAAAGATCTAGATCGACAGGGGGCACGGATAGGCACTGAAATAGAACTAATACAGATTTCAAGGTGCATACCTTTCCACAAAGACCCAGAAATGAGGCAAAGCTTGCAGGCAAACTCCTCTCATCTTGAGTTGTGCATACCGCCAACATTTGGTCTTTACTAGTTAAGGCCATTAAACAATGCATGCCTTAAAGGCTGCCCTCTTTAGGAACAGAGGGCTGCCATTGAATTCTATTCCACTGAACTAGAATTATGATTCTTTTAGTTCAATAAAGGTCAGTAGTTGAATACATCGTCCCGAGATTAAAATCACATTCACAAGAAGAGAAAGTATTTTTTTTTATATAAAGAAGAGAAGATAAGCACACTTATAATTGAAAATAATCAAACACCATGTCAAGGAGAAAGACTTTAGAATTAAAATTTACACACCTTATTTGTAATTGCAAATAGTTGGTTAGAGAAACTTGCAAGAAATAGTTAATTCTTCAAATTATCATATGGTCACAACCTAACAAGAGGTGTACTAAACCATCACTAGGTATGCTTCCAATGCAATACTAAAGGATTACATATTGCAATATCTAGTCCACAAAGGACGAGTAACTTTCTATATATGGAAGGAAAGGAACAGAAGAGTTTTTGAAGGTCAAGCTGACAATACTCTGAAGATCAAAGCTGTCCGTTTATATCTTTGTTATCTAGTTGGATCAGGATGGATTTTGTAAATGATATGGAAACCTTATTACGGTCCGTAGATAGCTTGCAATAGAGGGTTTTCCGCTTTTTCTTGTTTATTGAACTTTTGGTGTATTCAGACACAATCTTTGTGCTATATCAATAATATTTAGCCTTTTCAAAAGAAAAAGTATATATAATAATTTGTTAAAATGTCGAAATACACAAAATATAGATAAACTCTTGATATCGGTGAATATGAAATAGAGATTAGAAGGATACAAGCATCTAAAATCAGGAAACCCAAAGATAATTTCCACAACAACACCTGCATAAAGGAACAAAAAACAATCAAACGAGAAAAAGAGAACACGATAGGTTTGTAATGCAATGTCTGCATATACACAACAAATAATGAATTAGAAATACAGAATCAGGTACCTCATTATGCAAAGTCTCTCTCGAGAACCTATTATAGAACAAGTGTCTGTAGGCTTTAATTTTATGCAAAATCAAGTCAATGACCAATATCTACATTCCAAACAAACAATTAGGAACTAAACCAAGAATGAAGTCTATACATATAACTTGTGTTCTATCTCTCTCTTTTTCTTTTCAAAATTCATTTTTTGTATCAATTACCATAAGTTCACATTCAATGTACTCATCAGCAACTGCTTTGCAATTTCCCTGCACAAAGTTAAGCATCCAAATCAATGTTACAAAAAGCACTAGTATATATTGTCTGTATATTGGATATAAACTCCTACAGGCAGGAACAGGTTCAGCATGGTTCATGCGGGTTCACGGAACCCATTAGCTTTTGCTCAAACTCTATATATTGAAATATTCACACCGAATATCTAAAAATATTTTGACTATGAACCATTATAATCGTATATTAACTTGAAATCATTGTAAGAACCCATAAACTACCAATCCTAGATCCACCTCCGCCTCTGCCAACAGCTCGATCCCAGAAAAATAATACTCCCTTCATTTCAAATTGTCCGTCTTACTTTCCGTTTCAGTCTGTTTCAAAAAGAAAAACTCTTTCTGTTTTTGAAAACTCTTTAATTCTAACTTACCACATGAAATGTTTAAGACCACAAGATTAATGAACATTTTGGTACATTCTACGTATCTTTAGTTTCACATATCACTTTTCACCTTGAAAATAAAAACTACTTTTTTCGAATACTCACAATTTTCATGCCCAAACGCCCCTAAAACTACATGATTCAAAATCAATTCTTTAACTTTCATAAAACTCCATGTATCAAGTCAAAACCATATAAACAAATTGAAACAGAAATAAGAATTATATGCGGTTCATGAAATTATAAGGCAAGGAAAGAAAAAATACGCATTTCATGAGACGGATATTGCCAGGAGAGTACTGTATGAAAAGAGTAGTAACTGAGAATCCACACTGAACACATCTATAGCTGATCTCCTTTTCACTTTCAGTTCCACATTTTATCACCATTTTGCACAAAAACTGAGCTCAACACTGTAAAAAAAATAAAAAAATATATATATATAACAGAAAATAAAAATAAAAAAACTGTTCACTCACAAAAGCATTTGAATAGGTAATTTCAACAGCTAAACTTCTGATGATTTTTTAAAATCTAAATTTGCATTTATGATGCTTTATCTCTCTAAAAAAAGTGAAAATTGTAGAGAGAGAAGAACGGAATTTACATTTTCTGTCGTGATTAACTCCGATGACCGGCAACGGCGACCGATGGGGAACCGTGGGGATCTGGAGACCCAGAATTTTCCTTTTTCATTTTTTTTTATCTTTGAGGATTTTTCTTTAATAATTTCAATACTTAAAAATAAAAAAATAGGGTCAAAACGTCGTCGTTTGTGAAAAGAAAAATCAAATGGATTGAGTTAAAAGAACAACACAAATTTCATTAATTTAGGTCCTAATTAGTGCCCTCGTATCAATTTTGAAAAATTACCTTTTGTATCACTTTTTCTTTGTTAAATACATATATCTGACGTATTTACTAGTCTACATATTTATATTTCAAAATGTATCTGATAATAAAGATGCATATATTTAGCATAAAGAAATGCGCTAATATATTCATTAGTGAATTTGTGCATAAAAAGAGTGAGGGAGAGAGAAAGAAATTAATGTATTTGAAAAAATACATGTATTTAATATTAAAAAGGAAAAATCCTTTTGGTCAGAATTTGGCCAGAATGGTAAAATAACATATTTCACACTATGTTATTTTATCTTTTTGAACATTTTTATCTTTTTAACTTTAATACATTTTAATTAAAAAATAGAAAAAAGATCAGTTTATTTTGAAATAAAAAAGATATTATAGACTTTTTAAATTTCTGGCCAAATTTTCTGGTCATTTAGCATTGATACATTTATTTGAGTTGTTGACTCTTACACATTGTTTGAATGGTTGCTACCAGTTATATATATATGATGAAAAAATACATTTTAAATTGCAAGTTTTTTCATAAAAATATGATCAAAAAATACATCCCTCCTTCCGTCCTTCGTTTTACTGTTTGATACTATTTACTTATTAGTCATTCCCAAAGCCACATATATGTTACGATATATTTAAGATTATAAATTTTAGAACTTTCATGTTGTTATAACAAAACATATGTATCAAGTTAAACTATGACAAACGATGTGAGTAGTAGGAAGTCCACATCCTTTTGTTGCATGTAAGTTTAAGACAATATGTCAATTAATTGAGTTTTCTCCGGGAACCACATTTTACGAGCGTGCTACTTTGCACAGTCTTCGACACAAGAAAGGGGTGTATTTTGTATTTCCACTTCTCTTGCTCTTATGTCACTTGTATTCATTCACTCTAATATATTGAGAAAAAGACGGATGATTTGTTATATCACTTGTATTCATTCACTCTAATATATTGAGAAAAAGACGGATGATTTGTTGACAGCATAAAAGAGGCGTTACTTATTGTGATAAAAACAACTTAACTGGATAAAGTAAAAAGACGATACAGTGCATATAACTTAAACTTATGTATTAATATAATAACCTCCAGCTAATACACTCCACATAATTAGTTTACAACATTACTCAACTTCATTGGTTCTACTCCACAGTTCGGAGTTCTTACGGTTAAAATCCTATGAATGCCTAAATAGTACAAGTACACTCCCCTAGGAATAGTACACAAATGAACTCATTTCTCAGACCAGAAAAGGTCAGCAAGTAAGAAACTCGACAACAACAACATATGCAGTGTAATCCCACAAGTAGGATATATGGGGAGGGTGGTGTGTATGCAGCCTTACCCTACCTACCTACCTGTGCAGGTAGAGAGGTTGTTTCCGATATATTGAAATGCACTCAAGAGTTTAACTAACACTATTGAGGAAGAGCATAACCCCGGAGGTATGTCGAGTCCACACCAGATTCTCGTATCAATGCTACCCTCCCTGTACGAGCCACCTACACCAAAAGAATGACAATGTGGACTAAAATGACAGAACTATCACATCGATAAGAACTACTACAATTATAGAAACACATGTGTCACTAGAATAAGAGAAGCACAACAATATTATTGGAGCTTTTAAATGCACACACTTCACCATGTCAACCTAAATGTGTTGACAAAATGCAGGATATAACACTTTCAAGATGCCAGCCTATACGAGTTGACAAGCCAAAATTCAGTTTGGGAAAACAAACCTCACAAATGCCATAAGGCTCCAGTAATCTTTGCAATGCCAACAGCTTGTTGAAGTCTCCAGTCAACTGCAAAATGTACATGCAATGAACGAGAAGTCAATGGGGGATCTGGGGAAGACATGGCACAAGTATACATGAGCCAGTCCTTTTCATTTATGATAAGGTTTCCCGTGAGAAAGAAAATTCAGATATATTCGGTCAGGTACAGCGGTTAGTAAGGGGTGTAATCCAACATCATTTCCCAAAGAACTTTCTTTTTAATGTGTGTAAATAATACCTTTTACCAAAGCAATATGAATATATACATATATACACACACACACACACAATAAACTGACACCACTTGGAAAAATACAAAAACAACTATCATAGACCAGAAGTAAAGCCTTAAAACTACAAAACTCCCAGACTTAAACGCATTTAAAAGCGGTATTGTGACAATAACCGACACTGCTTGAGCAAAATCCTGCTTATTCCCCACGCCACTGGCCAAGTATGTTAATAACATGTGTGAATTAATGATTGGCTGAAGGAACAAATAGCTAGAGCGAACATGTAAATAAAGGGTCTAATGCAATCAAAAATAAAAAAGTAATCTTCTACAATATGCAAGCATACCAGTATACAACAAGTAACAACATGAAAAGAGCTGAACACAGAAAAAAAAGAAGAGTTTCTTCTAATTTTCACCTCCAATTTTACTTGACAAAAATAAATAAAAGATCACCTCCAATGTTACTGTATGATCAGACACATCAACAGGTTTAGCACGGAAAATACTGGCAATATCAAGGACATCCCTCCTTGCTGCTGCATTGGCGGCTACTTTAATGAGCATTAGCTCCCGCTCAGCAAATGGTAAATGAGTTATATCTTGAACCTAAAATACGAGCACAACTGTATTATCTGTATGATCTAACAACCCCAATGAACAAGATGTTAGTACATATATGAGAAAAGTGAAACTTTTTAGAGGGTAAAATTCTCATTCAAGATGAAAATTTTGTATCGATCTACAAGCTTTATTTTCTCATTGAGAAGGGTGGTTTTAACAACTATGACTTTAATGGTAGAGAAAGGTGAAAGTACATAACTCGCTATCTTTTAAGTTTTAGAAAACCTACAATAGAGTTGGCAAAGTGCAACGAGTCTGAACGATTAACAAGGCTAAGTGCATTGCTGGGAAGGTTGAGCACAAAAGACGCCAACTTTAAGAAATATAGCGGGAACTTTAAAAAACTAAGGCAAACGCTTATCAGATCATTGATCAACTTAAGGGAACAACAACAACATACCCAGTTTAATCCCACAAGTGGGGTTTGAGGAGGTTGGTGTGTATACCTTGGGAGGTAGAGAGGTTGTTTCCGCTAGACCCTCGGCTTGGAAAAGTAAAGAAATCCCAACAAATAGTAAAACTAGTTTGGACCCTTCTTATACAAAGTATATTGAGTTTCCAAGGTAGGTAAACTCATCCCCAAGCACCTAATCATCTCAAAATCAGCTTGTAGCTAGCCCATGAACATCTATCAACTTGTAAATTTACCTCATGAACATCTATCAACTTGTTAAATTGCTTGACCAATTTCCCTATAGTTTCATCAGTTCCAGGGACCACTGTGGTAATACGTGAAAGCCCCTCTGTCTCTGCAGGGCCTACAGCAAGGCTCTGCAACATAATCATTGAAATGAAGCTCAGACGACAAAATCAAGAGGAAGAGAAATTATAGGGGAAGCAGCAAGAATCAGTGGAAAAAGCAACCTGAACATTATACCCTCGTCGAGATATAACACCACTTATCAAATTTAGGACCCCAGGAGCATTGTTGACAAGCATGCTTAATGTGTGTGATCGAATCCCAGTCAACTGCAGTATCAAAATGATCATCGGATTTGCAGCATGTAGAGGGAACAAAGAGAACCACATTGGCAGAATGGCCTCCATAAGGTACTTTTATTAATTAAGACTATAGTTCTTATCTTATCTAACAATGCACTTTGATTAATTAATACTTGGTTTAACAAAAAGGTCTGTCTTGGGAAAGTGAATTTAGAATATGGAATTTGGGAAAAGGATGTACAGAGTTTTTCCGGCAGTCTTTCTCAATTTTGGAAAGAAAAATTAAGCTTTCCATCTATTAGAAGGCTCAGTAGTTCACAGACTACTTTATGTTCAACGCAGATATGGAGTAATATAGGCTTCTCCACAGAAGATACAGAAATAAAAAGATAGATCTTGAGAAGCAGATTGGGTCCTTACATCTCCATCATACAGATATCCCCAGTGGGCATCGAGAACTTGATTAACTGAGATTTCATCACTGGATTCCACAGGATAAACATCACCCTATATTCAAACCAAAAGAAGAAGATTTGCAACTTCGGATTAAATTGAACACCGCAAGAAAATCAAAGAGAAATTCTCACACCTGTAAAGGTTTAAATTGGAGCATACATTGGAGCGAAAAAATATATCCTAAAGTTTTTTTGGCTAAAACTGAATGCAAATTCACAGTATTGAGATTCAACACCTTAAACCATCATAAATAGAACCATAGACCAGAAGAAATGTGAGCATAATATGAATTACATCAGCTTACACAGCTATGGACAATCATGAATTCTTTGTCTTGATAACTTAATCTTATAATAAATTATGGATGGCCTCCTGAAATCTAACAAGTAAACTGAAACAAGTTTAACATTTGTTTTGACAAGATATCATGCCTTTGACATGAAAGAGAAATGTAGAATCAAGATTGCACTTCATTTATTAGCGACCAGCAAGTTAACTCTTATGATCCAAGAATCTAAGGCCTCTATATCCGCTATCAGCAAGGAGGAAGATGACAATAAGAAGCCCAGTTCATACCTACACTTTTGCCTCTAGGAATTTCTAGAGATTTTGAAGTAAAAGCTTAGATACTGATACAACCATTTTTCCTTTTTCCTTTTATTTATATCCTAGGAAGGAAACAGCATTCTCTCTATGCAAATTGATTCCTCTATATCACAAAGTTCAAATTTGTGAAACGGAAATGTGTATAGATAGCATAACTTTTTTCATATTTTCCTTTCTTGAAGGATTAGGAAGACTACAGCATTCACATTGTACATATTGTTTCATTTACATCACAAATTTTTATTTTCCAGTTTACCAACTGGAAATACTATGTTTGGAAAGATTTCAAGAAGCTTAGTGTAGGTAATGACTTAAGATCAACAAGTAGTCCATGAATATCACATCCAAAGGTGAAAATAATGAGAAGTCGGGAATAGAAACTAGAAAAGAAATTCTTAATAAGCAAGTTAAATGAAATTAGACTCATAACATGTAGCAAGATACTACCAGTTTCCACAAGAAATTCAGGGACTCTCAAGCATGTCCACCTCCACAGAGGCTCAGTGTATATTATACAATCAGATACCAAAAATATGCATGAAAATGAATTAAACCACGGGGAGTTTGAGAACATAATATACCCCTGGATCATTGCTGGCTCCATTGTCAATTGGTCGACTTTTGTTGTTCAGGATACTGGGAAGTTTTTCTTCGAGATCTGGATAAGAAGCTGCAGAAAACCTCCAAAAAGGAGCATCCTCACCCATCTTTTCTCGTCTCAAAGCAATCTGTGGTGACAAAGATCAATACACAACAGCACCACGTCATCCCTAGTGCTTTCTTCCTTTTATCTTTAAAAATAAAGATAACTACTTGATTGCATAAAGTGAGTCAGCCAGTATACTAGAATCGAGGTATTATTGTAAGAAAACCCTTAATATTAGACATTTGAAACAACATCTGATTAATAACAAATAAACTAAGAAATCTGTGACTCCTCAAACTTTAGTCAGTTATCCAATTTATTATCCATTTATCAGAACCAAACCTTTAAGAGCACATACAACCTTGATCACTACAGCTGGTCTGCAAAAGTTACTGGCTTATATAAGGTAGAACTATGCAATCAGAGAACATGGTAACCAAAATCATCAAAACCATTTAGGCATATATGCCAAAATTAGAATATATCAGTCGTTTCAAACATGGAAAATGTACCTTCCCAGTTCGGGCTAGTTCACTAATCCCAAACTTGCTTAAATTTCTCAGAACGGCAGCCATCTTCCCCGGATCACCAGTTACCTAAGCCAACCACAAGACAATAAATCTGTTTGTTATTTAAAAAAGCACAAGAACTTGATTGGCACTACAAAAATGAAATTATGCACATTGTACACACATCATATTAGTATATGCCAAGTTTTGTGTAAGAGATGAATCTAAGATCTTCAATAGTGTTGTGTGATTAAGTTGCTAAAACAATCAGTGATCAAGTACTAGCCATGCATCAGACCCCAAGGCAAGAGATATGTCTAAACACTTCAAATGACATGTAAAAGCTGGGAAAGAAGATTGAAGTCACCTCAACAGTCAGAAAGTGTTCTGATATATCCACAATTTTTCCTCTGAAGATGTCTACCAACCACATGATCTGAATATCAAAGTAAAACATAATGAGATAGTACATAGACTAAGACGAGAAGAAAATAATGGCACGTCATAATCAATGACTTAAACAATTTATACACTGTTCATTCTATATATGTTGTAACTGAAAGATGGGACGGCTAAAGACCAAGGAACCTTAACAATTTTATACTGTGTGCACTCAAATTACTGCCTAAAAGGAAAGGACCTCGTTTTCTCGTTTACAATGGATCTTCATGGAATTAGATCCTTCTTTACTTAATAGAATTCCAGCACTTCTTAAAGAAAAAAATTACAGGAAAGAATTCCAGCTCTTTATTTTCCTATTTGATCAACTATTTGATCAATTTAGTTACTAAAACAGGTAAACAGACTTAGAGGGATTGTCTCATGCAAATAGAGGATTAATATGCTAACTGCAGTATGTCAGAGATTAAATTCGAATAAAGGTACCCCCCCGACTACTTGGGGTCTAAAGATTAATCAATAGGGAGATTGTCCCAGCTCATTGATTTAGAAATATTTCTGATATAGAGCAAAGTTAAGCACGAAAAGCAAGAGGTGTCTTGTATACTTCAGCTTTTGTGGTTGCGTCTGCATTCAGTTTTATGAGCATCAATTCTCGTTCCACTTGTGGTTCTCTTGACAGATCCTCCACCTGAAACATCATACCAAAATAATTTGGTAAGTGTGATCTGTTTTATGACAACTGAATACAAGGTAGACATAATTTTGTCTCACTGCAGAAGAATTTATTTAAGGATGTAACTCTTCTTCTTCTTTTTTTTTGAAGTGCAAAGATATTTAAGGTACTACTTTAACTAATCCATTGAGTCAATGAGAAAGGACATTGAAGAATTAGAAACCAATGACAATTACCAATTATTCTCACGTTTTGCATGTCAAGGCAAAGGAAAATTAAGTATGCAAGCCTACTGTTAACTTACAAATCAGAGCTTCCTCTACCAAACATTTCGAAGAACTTCTGTTAATGATGATTGCCTACAAGTATAACAATCACAGATGCTTTTAAAGAACAGGGGAGCAATTGACAGCAATGTATAAACGGGTAATTGATATGTGTGTGAACAGTCATGCCATTGGCACAAACACACAACTGCAGACAGTAGATCCTGTAGAATTTATCAAATTGGCACCTTCCCATTAGAAAGACATCCTTAGAAACTAAGTTGTGTGGACTATTCACTTTCGATTCCGCACCCGTGTTAGATTCTCCAAAAATACACTACTTCTAGGGAATTTGACACGCATCCGTTAACATTTTTGAAGAGTCAAAGCAAACATAGCTCGAAAACCCAGATAGAAAATTTTAAGAAGGTTAACAATGAAATACAGCCTGATATTTCAGAAGATAAGACTAACCTTCCAGACATTCACAAGCTTGTTGAGCTGCTCTACAACTTGTTGCAAGACCTTCTCAGTTCCAGAGACCACTATGGTAAAAAGAGCTTTATCCTTGTTCAAACCAACAGCAAGTGACTCAATATTGTAACCCCTTCGAGCAAAAACTCCAGCAATTCTATTGATTATGCCACTTTCATCCCCAACAAATACTGAAATGGTGTGACTTTTCACCCTGGTAATATATAAACATTGAATTACAACTCCATGAGGCCAAGGTATTAAACAATTTCTATATTAACTCATGGTGACCATCAAAAAGTAAAGAAGGTTATTTCTTTGATAATTCTATCAAAATCTTAATAATATAGAAGACTAATTTTCCGAAATAACCAAATCTGGTCAATTGTACAACTAGAATGCAAATGATCCTGGACCTGCCATACTATCCATTTGGCAGCCTTCTTCCACTTTGAATTAAGTTCAAAAAGAACAAATACGGGGGAAGGGAATACCCGATATAAAGGGTTGTAGCAGATTGATGTACAAAAAACTCATTATATATACAAAACCAGAGAAAGTTTCATCCTTTTATAAATCAGTTGGTTAAAAAGCTGATATTTTGACAAAGAAAATCTGTTACTCCAGCAATATAGTAACACTTTTTACTGTTCATGGCTTAATATTCCATTAGAATCACAAGACTGGGTCAAAAAGTTCAATCAACCAAGAAAGCTGTTATTTTATACATGGAACAACATCAAATGGACTCGTGCAATTAGATAAGGAGGTATAAAAGCCAAAATAATTGGAATCTTGTGTACTTCACTAATCAAAATGAAAAAAAGCCTAATACTCCACAAAATGAGTGTCACCATCAAAACGTTTAATTCAAATGTTCCTATGGACAACCCCTAATATAATAGATACATGGAGACAAACTTCAAATTGACAAACAAATCAAAAAACACCTTAATGATTTCAAAATAACCACTTCCATTAATCAATTGCTATTTGCTAGAACACAAATTTCTCCAAGGAAACTTAGAAGGAATTGAAATAGAAACATATTTCCTAATGGAAAATGATTCGTTACAGAGCAAGGAACAACCTTTTGAAAGCAAATAATGTTATTCGTTGCTCTATTCTAGTTGTACCTTAACCCAAACTACCTCCAATTTTCTCTTATCAAGCTTCAAACAACTCATCAATCATAAAATAACCAATATCCAAACAGACGCTCTGAACGAACTACAACTTCAAATGCATCTAATAATGACAAAATATGCATAATTGTTACTCACCGAGAGCTAGCAGGTGAAGGAGGAGTTAATGGAGCTGTACGTGTAACAGAAACAACGCCATTATCAGTACTACCACTTCCACTACTACTCGCTATAACATTTACCGGCAAAACCTTTTTAAAACCGAAATTGAAATTCCGGCTACCGGTTCTGCCCGGCGAAGCTGTTTTAATCAATGCTGGTAACAAACTCTTCTTCCTCAGCCCTGTCAATGGAATCTGCGACACCGCCGCTGTCGCCGTCGCTGTCGCCGCCATGGCTGTTTTGGTTAAAAGTTAGCCGGAGATACACAGTGAGTGAAAAGGTGGATTAGTGATTGGATTAAACAATTTCCGATTCTATTTATACCACATGCTAATTAAAACAGTGACATGGGTTTATCTAATGTCACAGTGAGTTCACTGAAACTGAAAAGGTCACCGAGAATCTAAGGCTGCCACGTATCAGGAATTTTATGTTAGAGCGGGTGATTTTAAGAGCTCGTTTGAATTGACTTTTAGCTTATAGTTAGAAACATAGGTGTTTGTGGTTCAGTTTGGATCGGTTATTGATTAAAATCAAAACCAAACCAATCTAGTCAATTTTTTAAATTTCTAAAACCAAACGAAAAAAATAACCGTTGGCTTCGTTATTGATGGTTTGGTTCAATTTTTCTGATTTTCTCGGTTTGAAAGTAATAAATTTTTTAGGACATATGTATCTTGACAGATACAAACACCTAATACATGAGCAATCCACAGAAAAGTTATTGTTGGTTCAATTAAGCAATACTAGAGTTATCATTACACGAATAAAGTGATTCAATTAAGAGAAAGTGTGACTATCTTATGAAATGTATGGTAGGTAAAAACTGAAGTAATATGAATTTTGATGGACTTGGAGTTAAGATTGTAATAGTTGGACTAAAATTTAAGTGTTGGACTTGAGAAAAAGGTAATGTTAAAAACTTAAAATTTAATAAAAATTTTATATTTTATTTATGAATAATATAAAAATAATTATAAAATTTACATATCTAATTTATCGGTTCGATTTGGTTATTTTTGCAGTTGTTTTTTTGTAAAATCCAAACCAAATAGTATCGGTTTTCAAAATTTAAAATCAAATCAAACCAAATATCAATTTTTTTAATCGATTTGATTCGGATTGCGGTTCGGTTTGATTTTTTAACCATAACCATGAACAGCTTAAAAAATTTAATTACTATTTCTGAATTTTAGCTTGGTTTTGTTATATTGTGACTTTAAAATAGATGCTTATAGCACTTCAAAACTATGTAAAAGTTATTTTAACTTAAAAGCATCCGAAATAAATTAATCCGACTCTAAGTTAGGAAAATTGAGGCTACCACGTTAGGAGGTATTAGAATAAGAGAAAATTTAATGAATGACATATTTAAGGGTGAATATAACTAGTCTTTTA
Organism: Solanum etuberosum; assembly: GCA_029582245.1. Classification (NCBI taxonomy): domain Eukaryota; kingdom Viridiplantae; phylum Streptophyta; class Magnoliopsida; order Solanales; family Solanaceae; genus Solanum; species Solanum etuberosum. Next base: position 29,785 of record JAJONR010000703.1, read on the forward strand.
ACTATATTTTCTAATATAATATGAATTTTAATATAATATGATATTGATATTAAGCCTGGCCCATTTTTTCAAAGTAAAGAAATACAAAATAACTCATGATAATTTTTTTAAAAGAAGTAATACATTTTATAATTCAAAAAACACAGCTTATTTTTGTTATTTTGACCATAAAGTAGATGTTTATAGCACTTTAAAACAACGTAAAAGCTATTATAACTTTAATACATCTGAAATAAATTAATTCAACCCTAAGTTAGGAAAATTGAGGCTACCACGTTTGTGATATTAGAATAATAGTACTAATATAATATGATATTGATATTAAGCATGGCCCATTTTTTTAAAGTAAAGAAATACAAAACAACGTAACTCATTTTGATTTTTTAAACAAAAGTAACTCATTTTATAATTCAAAAAGCATAGTTTATTATATCAGATTCATACTGGAGAGCACCAAAATCGAATCGAAACGAATCAAATTTTTAAAAAATCATATCAAATTAATAATCTACATATCACTAATTTGCACGTTATAATCTTTATAATATCATTGTTCAAACCAAACAATCCCTTATTGTAGGGGTGCAATGCTATGATAGTATAATAACCAGAATTTGATTATTTTTTTGGCAGTAGACAATATTTTCTCCGTTCATTTTTATTTGTTAGTTATTTTTAAATTAAATTTTCATTAATTATCCATTTTTGTAATTTGAGATGTTGAAGACTCTTGAGTTGTGCTGGGTACGAGAGGCGAGATGATTCATACAACAATATTTTCATGATATTTTAGGCAGCCAAATAAATTATAAAAAAAATCTATTAGTATTATTTAATAGTAATAATATTATAATATCATAATTATCCTTGACAGTAATGACATGTCTGTTTATATTTGTAAAATGATTAAAATTATTATCTTTACTTAATTAAAGGTTAAATGGGGAAGTCAAATATTGCACGGACTAAAATCATAATAAAACTATGACACAAGGATGAAAATAATAATTTTCCCTAATTAATAAGGGATATATTGATAAATATGTATATATAGAAGGAATATTTTAGTCTTCAAAAAAATAATTTTGTGGTTCTGATTTTTTTTAAAACATAAATTTTTAGCTTATTCCCAACAATAGAAAAATTATTTCTAATTCCATCTAAAAGTAGTTTTAACAACTTACCGAACACTTGATTTTTCAAAAAAACATGTTTGACTTTCCAACAGCAATGCCGAATTGTAACGACCCGAATCGTCGTTACTTATGAAGGACAAAATATCGGGAGTAACTGGACCCCACTCTCCCGCCGGAGCGGGATGATGCCGCTAGGGCGGCGGCGCTCCAGCGGGACAAGGAGCGCCAGAGCGGGAGGGTCGGGGGGCAGAACTTAAATGACGCGAAGTCTTATTTTCTCATTTTTCCCTAAGGGCCAAAAAGAGGCGAAGATCGTCCCAAAAACCCTCAAAAGACTGCTCTGGGCTTGGGAAGGAAGGAGAAAGAGATTTCTAGCGCAAGGTTGACGATAACTCGCGGATTCCCGGCCAAAATCCACCGTCTCGTTGTCCGGAAATCAGGATTGGAGCTACAGTCCCGTTGCAGCTGCTTGGCGCCCGGGTAGGCTACATTTACTTAATTGAGTAATTGTAAATCTGTGTTCACTGCGTGGTATATTGTTAATTGACAGTAGAATTCATATGTAGGCCTTCGGGCATCGAAAATGGGACGTTGTACATGTATTCCTAGTTGTTAGATAAGAGGTGTACAATAGGAGAAAGCCTCGTCCTGTAACTAAGGGTAGGCGATGGTTCAATGTCCTGTTGTGTAATGTAAACCTATGGATTGCTTCGTTATATGCATACAGGTATGGAGATAGAGAATTATGAACCGAACTCAATGAAATGACAAAGTATGTATAATTGCATGCCATGAACTTGTTACTTGACTGTGTGACTATGTGAACTGTTCATTATGGGTGCGATTGTGACTGTGGTTGTGTTGATTGGATCGGGTGTCACGTTCCGACACATATATTGGATTGGGTGTCACGTTCCGACACATACATTAGATCGGGTGTCACGTTCTGACACATGTATATTAGATCGGGTGTCACGTTCTGACACATACATTGGATCGGGTGTCATGTTCCGACACATACATTGGATCGGGTGTCACGTTCCGACACATATATATTAGATCGGGTGTCACGTTCCGACACACTAACAGTTTGGGTGTGGATTCCATGAGAGAACCATTGGTGATTACTATATCCATATCTGTATGTTATTGGTATTGAGAAATTGTATGTGGTCCCTAAAGTCATATTGAAATATACATCTGGTATATGCGTGTTACTGTGTCGTCTCGTTTTCGAAATGAACTGTGAGTGATCAGGCCCAATCGGAAGGAGGCCTGGTGATTGGGGACTGAGGGTCCAAGCGTTCTTCTCAGTTACTTTTAGAGAGGCTGCCTGTGTTCTTAAACAAAAGTAACTCATTTTATAATTCAAAAAACATAGTTTATTAAATCAGATCCATACTGAAGAACGCTAAAATCAAATCGAAACGAATCAAATTTTTAAAAAATCATATCAAATTAATAATCTATATATCATTAATTTGCCACGTTATAATTTTATAATATAATTTTTCAAACCAAACAACCCCTTATTGTAGGGGGAGGCAATGCTATGATAATTAATTTTTTTTTTAAGCAGACAAGAATTTAATTCCTCTTTTAAATAAAGGCAAATTGACTGCCTTATATGGCGGCATTTTCAACAACAAATTGGAAAAAAAAATGTGCACAATTAAAATTTTGAATGTAAATTAATTTTTATATATATTTTTAAAATTGTAAATCATAATAATTTTTATACATAGACTTTTTATTTAAAAAATTTAATTTTTAAATTTATGATTTAATTTTAAAAATTAAATCTCGAATTTAAATTCACATAAATTAGAATTAGGAGATAGGGAGTGAAAGCGTCAGACATTTATTGAAAGTGGTGCTTCTTGAGGTGCTCTTACTAAATACTCCGTATTTAATTGTTGGAAATTAAAAATGTATCATATTTTATGTTTTGCTTAGTTTTTTTTTGCACATATAAACTAAAAACATTGAGCCATTGACGATAAATTTGAAAAAGGGAAAATGATTTGATATTTTTTTTATGATAAAGAAAATTCGTAATTGCTATTTTTTGGTGCATATAAAGTAAAAGATTCGATATATGCATCAACTTTATGATTTAAAACTAATATATTTCTCGTTATAAAAGTGACTCTCATATATCTCCACTGCTATAAAAGCAACTCATATAACATATTTGATTCAAAAAATATCAGGGTAAATTAGAGTTTATTTTTTAGTGAACCCAAATAAACATATTTCGTTCAAAGAATATATATGTCAATTAAATTTATTTTTTAATAAACCCTAAATCTCACTTGAAAAATTCTTGTTGCAATTTTATGACGAGAGCTTGGGTAATAGCTAGTGATTATAATGACTGATTATAATAATTAAAAATAGTGTTTGAGGTAATATTGGTCTGTTTGGCCATGCGATATGGTATCATGATATGGAATCATGATATGATATTATAATATGGAATTATGAGATGAAATTGAAGTTTTGTTTGGACATGCGATATGAAATTTTTGTGCTGTATATTTTCTCATAAACATAAAAATCTCATAAGTTGTAAAACTATTAAAATAGCCCCAATTGTTTATTCAATCAACCAAATAAACAAAAAATTATAAAATCGCATAATAAATTATTACAAAGCTATTTGTTCTCCACTTCAGTAACTGTTTCATCTAACTTTAATTCATCAAACTTTAATTCAATAAAAGAAAAATTGAACATAAATTGTAGTGTACTAGTCTTTAATATAATCCTCCCATATAGTACGGACAATTTCATCACTTGAACTTGCATTTCTCAATCATGTGACCGAGAAGACGAACTAACATTGTTACTTTGAGTTGTAATAAAAACAAAACGATAGAAGTAATAAATTAGGTGTTGGAGTAAATGAAGAGAACAAATTTATTACTCAACAAATCGGTTGGTGTGAGTTAAAGTGACTATATGTTGGTGAGAATAATAAATTTTATGTCGGTGAGAATAATAAATTTTAAAAAGTAATGATGTGATTAAAAATTTTATTTACATATGAAATAAATGGTTAGTAGATATAAATGTGAGGTTGTTTTAACAAAATATAAACTTGTGGATCAATTTTGTATTAAAAATATCTCAAATCATGATATGGAATTCTCATATCATGATTTTTGGAGAATATGGAATCACATCTCATGATATGAAATCAGCGTAAAATCGCATGTCCAAACGCTGATTCCATCTCACGATTCCATATCGTGATATGGTATTGCATGGCCAAACACCTACTTAGTGATAAACAATGGCAGTTGATAGTAATGATTAATAATCACTAGTAATATATTGTTGATAATTACTAATTATCTAATTATAAAAATAATTCGTGATGTGTGTAATGATCACCATACATTATATTTTGTATAAATGATGGCTATTAATAATGACGATCGGATATGATGGTCGATGTCGATTATGCTCGTGAATGTAGCTGCGAAAAGCAATTGACATGACCATAGTGGTTATTTTAAATGCTCTAGTGCTAAAATTGGCCTTCTTCCATCATTATTATTCTTGATAACATTTACCCCACATGCATGTACAAGTTCATCAAGTTTTTGAAAAATAATAATAAAGTGTATTATTCTAAATCTAAGATTATCTTGAGAATTGACAACTGAAAATGACCCATGTATCACCATGAACTAAATGTTTTTATGCTGAATATACATTGATATTGATAATATCTTAATTTATTAGTATTAAATTTTATTTAGATATTTAAATGAAGTAGTATATTATAATTGAATAATTAAACATATATTTAGCTTATCTGGACAAGCATTGGAAATGTTATAAGTATTTATTTTTAAAAGAGAAAAGACATAAAGTTATTACCCCACAAAAGTTTTGAATATCTTTGTAAAATGGTCATTTTGACCCATTCCATCACCTGGGACAACGTGCGTGATGATCACACTAGTTTCAATCCGATTCATTTCAAAAATAGAAAAGTTTTCATCTTTTGTTATTTCTCATCTTTTAGAGTCTCTTTGTTTCCCATGTCAAACGATAATGGTGATCATCTTCCCTTTTTACGTTTTTTGGTCAATATTCTTGGAGGAACAAGGAATTGAAGGTCTAACATGTTAGAATTTTCTTACATTATTTGATAAAGATCATATTTTTTCTATTTTTATGATTTTAGGGATTATTATAGCGTAAAGAGTGTTGGAATCGACCTATTATAGTTGCTATTGTTAAAATTTTATAGTGTTTTGTGTTATTGACTAATTGCTACTGTTAGGATTTTGTGTTATCGACTTAGTGCGACTTTTAATGATTGTGTTCTAGGTTAGGGTTTTGTGTTATCGACTTAGTGCGACTGTTAGTGAATGTGTTCTTGGTTAGGAATTTGTGTTATCGACTTAGTGCGACTGTTAGTGATTGTGTTCTAGGTTAGAGTTTTGTGTTATATATATCGACCTAGCACGATTGTTAGTGATTGTACGTATTCTAGGTTAAGGTTTTGTGTTATCGACTTAGTGCGACTATATTTAGTGATTGTGTTCTAAGTTAGGATTTTGTGTTATTGACTTAGTGTGACTGTTAGTGATTGTGTTGTACTGTAAGAGAAATATTTCATCTGTTTCAATTTACGTGACTTTTTTTGAATTTTGAGATTCAAACAAGTTTTTCATATCCGTAACCTTCTCAATTGAAAAATGTCTGAGGTTTTACGCTCTTTATTGAAGATAATGTGTATAATTAAATCATGCAATATATTTTAAACGGTTAACTTATCTACACAATGGACATTTAATCAGAACATGCATAATTTTTTTCAAATTATTAAGAAAAAAATGTCTAATAAAAATACTTTATTATCTTTTCATATATTTAATCAAAACAAATTATAATTTGAATATATACATCTAAAAGTTTACTGATAAATTTTAGAGAACCGATATATTAAGTCATATTTTTTACATTTATAATTGAAAGTAACTTTAGTTCACTAACTTGAGTTGTATAACACCTCAATAAAAAATTTTACAGTGCTAGTAAAAATTATAACAACATATTATTTTCATTATGAATAATTATAAGATTCAAATATGAATATAAGATATATGTAGTAAAATTTTAAATGATTAACATTCATACTTTTATCGAGTCCAAGAAAAATATGACATAACGTGATAACCATTAATTCCAAGAGTTGATAATTAATTTTTGTGCTAAAAAAAAGTAAGGTTGTCAAATAGACAAATTAGGCTAATTTTGGGATCATGTGGTTATTTTTAATTCTCATGTCATGTTGGTCTTCTTCATAATTATTCTTGCCACATACATGCACTAGTTCATACAAAGTATTTGTCAAGTGATTAAATGTGGTCATGGAATCACCGGGGATTGTGATAGAGTAATAAGTATTCATTCATTTTTAATTGGATATTTTGAGTTTGAGTCTCCTTAGATATAATATTGCCATTGCTATGGAGTATTTACCCTCAATATAAGATTTTCCAACATAATAATGAATTGAAATTTTGAAAACTCTAATACCACAAAATAACATCCGAAAAGGTAAATTATTTTTGCAACATACAATTTTCCAACTTATAAACCAAAACACAGTTTATCAATAAACATTCTAGTTCCAGAGACACTAACAAGTGACACAAATCACAAATATATATATATATATATATATATATATATATATATATATATATTAACCTGTTTAGATTAACTTATTTTATTTTAGATGATTTTAAATTAAATTAATTTTTTTAAGTATTTATGTAGTATTTGGGTAAGATTAACAATTGTTGTTAAGCACTTGTTTTTAAGCTCAAACAACAAAATAACCAAAGGCCATAAATTAAAAAACAGAAAATAACACAAATCTCATTAGTTTAGGGCCTAATTATATGCCTTTACTTTAGTTTTCGAAATCACCTTTCGTACCACATTTACTTCGCCAGAGACATACATTTAGCACACTCAAATACATGTATTTTGAATATATGCGAGTCAAATTATGTGTAATTTGTTCCAGATACACTTTATCCAAGCGTGATTTGCATGTATACACTACTCTATCTCACACTTCTCTCCTCTCTCTTTCTTGCATCTCTCCTTTCTCGCTCGCATCTCTCCCTTTCTCCTCTCTCACTCGCCTCTCCCCTATGTATCTCTATTTCATAATGTTTATGGTATCCCATATATATGTATTCTAGTGTGATTCACATGTATTTGGAATACACTGACTCTCTCTGTCGATTCTCTCTCTATGTATCTGCATTTCATAATATATTTGATATCAAAGATACATGCATCTGACTTGAAATATGAAAGAGTAGTGTATCTTACTTGAAATCTAGTATGAAATTATTAGTTAGTGAGATAACATGTAATTTTTTAAAACTATAGAGTGGATTAATAATTATGACATGAATGTTTGTGTAATTAGGTAGTTTTTCTATTAAAAATCCTAACTTATCACTTGGAAATCACAAGCAATAAGTCCATTTAAGTGTATGTTTGGTATGGAGGAGAAGACTTTCTCGATTTTTTCCCCTTATTTCCTCTGTTTGGTTAGACAAAACTTTTAGAATACATTTTCTCTAGGAAAACAAATTGCTTAAATGAGGAGAATGACTTTCTTGGTAGACGTAGGAAAAACAAGTTCTATAAGTGACATTATATATATATATTGTATCCTCCCCACCCATCCAACGCCCCTAACCTCTACCCCTGGCCATCTCAGATCCACCACCCCAAGGTTCCACTCTTCACCTCCTCCCACCCCAATAGTGTTTTGCTAGATTTCATATATATGCTTTTTACATAATGTTTTTTTTCGCTTACTTATCAAACACTATAAAATAAAGAAGAAACGACTTATTTTCCAAGAATATTTTTCTACTCTAGAAAAATATTCACATTCATACCAAACACACTAATCAAACTTACAAAAGTTCATACATTTTGGCTATGCTGTAAATAGGGTCACAAAATCAGCCGTTTGTGCACTTGACTCGTTAAAACTAGACCATATGACCAGGAAATTACATCCAATGACCTTGAAAATCAATAATCTAAATTTTACGACCCCCACTTTTCCTATAGGCAGACCTTCAACGTCAAAAGTCAAAAAACTTAAACTTTTGCTTATCGAACAAACATGATAAAAAAATACAAGACCACTTGGGTCATTCTCGTAAATCATAGAGCACAAAAGTATTGAGCCAAAAGTTAAAATAAATCCAACACACTTCCATAATGGCCCAATACATTGAGCCCATGTATATAAAAACCGGCCCAGTTCACTCTTTTAGTAGCTTTCTACTCATTTCTCGGGAAAAAAAATATATTCTTGCTCCCTACTCCAGTATTCGCTGTTACTATAAATTGATTACCGCGAAGACTCTCTCCCAAAATTCTCTGTAAATTTCTACACACGAAAAAAAACGATTTGATTTTTACAAAAATATTATTATCGATTAGTGAAAAATCAATTCTTCATCACTGCGGATTTGGTTTTCATTCGAAAATACGAATTTGTCGATCATCATTTCAGGTCAGAGAGCTAATTCAATGGCTTTGTTTCCGTTTTCTGTTGATTTTGATACTATTTTTGTGGTTTTTTTCTTGTAATTTTAGCTTACATTTGTTTGTTCAATGATTGTTCTTATTTGCAATGCATACATTGAGCATTTTAGTGTATTTTGCTGAACTTGAGGTAGTGCGAAATGATTTGGATTTTTGGATTAAGTTTTGGTTTGCTTGTATGGAGTTGTGTTTATGGATGATAAGCAAATGGCTACGTTATGTGTGATTTGGTGGAGGGAGCTGGTTATAGAAATAGAAACTGATTTTTTGGATCATGAGGAGGAAGTTGTTGAATTAGGAAATGTTTCGGTTGTAGTAGTTTTTGTAGATTGGGATGGTGTTATGGCATTGTGAAGGTTTCTGTAGCTGTGGAAGGAATAGTGTGGATATGTGATTCAATGAGCACGCGGATTTTGGCATTTTGGTTTGTGACATGGATTTTAACTTTCCTTTTGCGGGAGAGGCGAAGGGGAAATGGAGAGTGTTTAGTCTAGAAGAATGTAATTAATGTATTTTATAGTGTGGATATGTGATTCAACGAATAGCTGATTTGCGTTTTGGTTTGAGACATGGATTTTGACTTATCTTTTGCAGGAGAGGCAAAGGGGGAAACGGAGAGTGTTCATTCTAACAGAATGTAATTATTGTCTTTTATAGTGGATATGTGATTCAACGAGCATGCAGATTCGGAGTTTTGGTTTGCGACATGGATTTTGACTTTCCTTCTGTGGGAGAGGCAAAGAGGGAAACGGAGAGTGTTTATTCTAACAGAATGTAATTATTGTCTTTTATAGTGTGGATATGTGATTCAACGAACAGCTGATTTGGCGTTTTGGTTTGCGACATGGATTTTGACTTTCCTTTTGCGGGAGAGGCAAAGGGGGAAACGGAGAGTGTTTATTCTAACAGAATGTAACTATTGTCTTTTATAGCGTGGATATATGATTCAATGAGCAGCTGATTTGGCGTTTTGGTTTGCGACATGGATTTTGCGGTAGAGACAAAGGGGGAAATGGGGAGTGTTTAGTCTAACAGAATGTAATTATTGTTTTCTAGCCACAGCAAAGAATTGATGTAATTGTTGTTTAATATGAAGTTAGTGCATTCACATTGCAGCTGGTCCAGTTTTATTGTTATGCATTTAGTAATTTAAAATTTGTATAAGTGAAAGTTAAAATATTGGAAAGGGGAAGTGAAGTTTAGGGTGATGAGCTGGTTGTAGAAACTGAATTTTTTGGGATAATGAGGAAGAAGTATGATATGGAAATGTCTTGCTTGTAGTAATTTTGGTAGATTGGGATGAGTGATATAACATTATGAAGGTTTCTGTAGCTGCGGAAGAAGGAATAGTGTGGATATGTGATTCTGTGAACAGCTGATTTGGCATTTTGGTTTGCCTCATGGATTTTGTCTTTCCTTTTGCAGGAGAGGCAAATGGGGAAATGGAGAGTGTTTATTCTAACAGAATGCAATTATTTTCTTTTAGCCATACAATTTATTTTTTTAAATATAATTGTTTGTCATCTGAAGTTAGAGCATTTACATTGCAGCTGGTTCAGTTTTATTGTTTTGTATTTAGTAATTTAGAAATTTTACACCTGAAAGTTGAAATGTTGGAAAGGGAAAGTGAAGTTTAGGGTGAATTGAATTGCAGCACGATTTGTAACACGGATACATGATAGTTACTAATAACTGTTGTGGAGAAAATTGGTATAGACTGATAATGACTCCTCATTCAGATTCAATTACATCAACTACGAGTCCTTTTTCTGGCTTGCGAGGAGGTGGTTATAATGAGGAAAGAAGAAAATAAAACTGAAATAGATTCATTTGCTGTTTAATTAGTTGATCCAAAAAATTCTGTTAAGTGAAATGCTTATATGATTCCATGTATTTAGTTAATTATGATCTTTTATTAAGTATATTCTGTTCTATTGGTCAGGCTGGCGTCAGGCAAAGAATTTCTGGGATATGTTATATGAGCTGTATGCTAAGTAGAAGAAGTTTTTGCTAATGGCTTCAAGAGCAATATTGAGAAGGAAGAGGAACCTCTTTGATTCTACTCCAAAACCTCATACCTTCATTCAAGGTTTTTCGAGCTATGGGAACTGGGGATCATCTAAGGCGTCTAATTCTTGGGATTGGTGCTCTACGGTAACTCATCAACCTCAGAATGCAGATAACAGAAATGAAGGAAGTTCATATCCGTCAACCAAAGATGAGTTACTAAAAGTTTGGGGAAAGCATGTCCTACTCAACTCATCTGAAATTCCAGCCTTGGGTTTGAGAGTTGGAAGATGTGGGTCTCTTCCTACTTTGGGGGGCAGGTGGATAATACACCAACAACGATATTCGACAGCTGCAGCAGGTCAACCTGATTTTGGTAAAGGAAATGATAAGGATGCAGAACCAGCTGTTAAACAGAAGAAAGAAGCTTCACCAGAAGAATGTGATGAAGCAGTTGAAGATTTAACCATGGCCAAAGCCAAAGCCAAAGCCAAACAGCTTCAAGATTCACAGATCAGTATTAAACCTGTACTAAAGAAAATTTGGGCAATGCTATTAGGGATTGGTCCTGCTTTGAGAGCTGTTGCTTCAATGAGCAGGTTGAAATTATACTTTATTCCTGCGCAACAGATAGGTAGTGTTCTGTACCTTTTTCTTAAGTCACTTTTTCACTTATTCCAGGGAAGACTGGGCAAAGAAGATCCGGCACTGGAAGGATGAATTTAAATCAACAATGCAACACTATTGGTTGGGTACCAAACTGCTTTGGGCTGATGTTAGGATATGTTCCAGGCTCTTGTTGAAAACAGCTAAGGGGAAGAGTCTTTCCAGGAGGGAAAGGCAACAACTAACACGGACAACAGCTGATATTTTTAGGCTGGTTCCTGTTGCAGTGTTTATTATTGTTCCATTTATGGAGTTCTTGTTGCCAGTATTCTTGGCAGTGTTTCCCAACATGCTGCCGTCAACCTTCCAAGATAAGATGAAAGAAGAGGCAAGGATTGTGCCAATTATTCCAGCGGCTATTTTCTTTTGTGCTAAAATTTATTGATGCTTCATTCCTCTCTCTATCTCTGACGCCAGAATTTGTGACAGATTCCATGTGGGTGCAAAATTATAAGTAAAATAATTTCAACTAAGATAGTAAAACTATGAAATATTTTTTCTTTGAAATAGAAAAGATATTGATTTGCTTTCTTCCCTATTTCCTTCCAAAGAAAAATATCCTCTATTATGGCTTGACTTTTCCCTTGATTAGTCATCTGCGCACATTATTAGTGTTTCCTTTCAATGTTAAGCTCCTTTAGTCGCTTAATTTGAAGGATATCTGTGAGGCAATGATATGCTTCGAAAAAACCCTTTACCTAGCTACCATATGCTCTCCCTTTTCTGTAGTGTAGATATTCCACGATGTGTGAGCTCTTTGTCTTTGTGGAAGCTTAACGATTGGAACACATGTAATACTTTACTTCCTGAATTAGCATGTGCAGTTTGTCGAAGATTGCTATCCTTGACAAATTCGATTGGAAGAGGTATAGGCTTTTTAAAATCCAAATCTCTTGGATGTAAGTCAGTTCTCAAGATATATGAGTCCTTGGATATAGAAGGGGAAGAAAAGGCTTTGTGGTAAAGTTACAGAAAAACATTATATCCTCTTTAGCTCTTTAACATATCAGTGGATTGGTATAGGGGGAAAAGCTTTTCATTTGGTTATTGTATCATTTTAATCTAGAGCTTTCTGTGCTTCGTATAGTCAAATCTTCTGCAGGTTGTATTATACCTTAGAGTATCATATATTTTCTTTGGTATAATTATTGGGCATTGCCGATCTCTGTATCTTTAGGTAAATGCTCAGAAGGCTAAATTATATACATATGTCTGCTCGTGAAAGTGTGTAACAGGGAGAATCCAATTATAGGTGTTTGGACAATATTTGGTTGAAGTTTAAAAAAATGTGCCATGTTGAAGTTAAAAAATGTACCATGCCAAAGTAAAAAAAAGGAGTGTTTGGAAGTTGTTTAGTGTCTTTAACTAACAATGGATGCCTCTGGTCGGTTGGATGTGATTTTGTTGGCTTTTTATTTCCATCAAACTCTGTGTATGCGTGTCCTTATTGTGTTTCAATTGCTCAAAATTTAGGAGGCTCTGAAAAGGAAGCTGAATGCTAGGATCGAATATGCAAAGTTTCTACAAGAAACAGTCAAAGAGATGGCAAAGGAAGTTAAAAACTCGCGAAGCGGAGAACTAAAGAATACAGCTGAGGATCTTGATGAATTCATGAATAAGGTAAAATATTTATTTGTCACTTCTCTTTTGGGTTTTTCTTTCGTCTGTATTTTTCTGCAATTGGCAAATCTTGAATTATTAAACCAAAGAGCTCTTATTTCTGCTCTTCCCCCTCCCTTTCCTATCTAACTACTGTAAATGTAAATGTTGATATAAAAATTGACCAGGTCAGAAGGGGTGCTAGTGTATCTAATGAGGAAATTTTAGGATTTGCCAAGCTTTTCAATGATGAGCTCACTCTGGATAATATCAGCAGGTTTCTGCCTTATTACACTTTCTTGGTTTTGTTCTTACTAAATGGTAACGTTCTTGCATATATTGCTAATTGTTAAAATATTGTAGTGCATTGCTAAGTACTCATTAAATGCAGACCGAGGTTGGTGAATATGTGCAAATATATGGGTATTAACCCCTTTGGAACTGATGCATACTTGCGGTTCATGCTTCGAAAGAGGCTCCAAAAGTAAGTCTCGTTATTTTTCATTTTGAGCTAACTTGGGCGTAATATTTTATATCCTTTTCTCTCCAAATTATGTTCTTTATCTTTCTTCTTCAACAAATATTTGGCCAGCTGATCTCTGTTTTCCTTTGTACTTCTGAATAACTCAAGCCTAAATAGTTCATCTATCTTTTCTTCCTTCAGTTGTGCCTTTTTTTCTTTAGTATAAATTGGTCTTCACTATTACGGGCCTTCATTTAGAATTAACTTGTGTCTAGCCTTTCTCTCCAAATTGTGTTTTTTTCCCTTCTTCAACAAATATTTAGTCAGCTGATCTCTATTTTCCTTTTAAATTTAATAACTCGAGCCTAAATAGGTCATTTATCTTTTTCTTCTTCAGTCTGCCTTTTTATCTTAGAAATAAACTGATCTTCACTATTATGGTCAGTTTGTCTAAGAACTGATTTTCATTCTTATGGTCAAAGACATAATATATAAACACACCATTTAACTTGGCTTCAACTGACATCTATGCCCTCCAACTTTGGGTGTGCATAAATAGGCACTTAAATTTGTATAGAGTTGAACAATTAGCCACACCCATCCTACATGACAATTCGCGTGGGATCAATTGATTTGTATTATGTCATGTAGGACGCGTTTATCTACTTGTTCAACTTTATAAAAGTTTACGGGCCTACTTGTGCACACCCAAAGTTGAAGGGCATAGATGCCAACTGAGGCCAAGTTAAAGGACACATTTGTGCTAGATTTCCACTTGATCTTTGTGGTTACGTCTTCATTTTGGAGATAAGTCAATATTTTGTGATGAATGTGCTGTAGAAGCAGAATTTCCCCTCATTTAACAGAACTTTGCTGCTTTTGGTAGGATTAAGAACGATGACAAGATGATTCAAGCAGAGGGTGTAGAGTCCCTTTCGGAGGATGAGCTCCGTCAAGCCTGTCGAGAACGAGGCTTACTTGGATTACTCTCAGTAGAAGAAATGCGACAGCAGGTATGCTTTGATCTTTTGTTTGTCTTGTGTAAACTTTTTACTCGGGGAAATTAACTACTTCCATCTCTAAATTTTGTGCATTTATTCTTACCTTGTGCATAGTGGTTTGCACCTTATTTCTGCATCTTTTGGTGTCTTTATTTTTGCAACTCTGGTGTATCTTGCAGAAACTACTGGATCTGGTCATATTAGTTAGATTTTGTAGTTAGTATAGTAATTTGAAACAACTTAATGGGAAACTTGATATGTTCTTTATTACTTTCGAAGTACTCTTTGGCTTTGGAAAATTTAAAATTGACAAGTATTTATCCAGAGAATTGTGTGTTATTCCAAGTGGTCTGATACGACTCTATCACTAATTTTCTTTTTGATATAGGTAAATCTTTATTGGAATGTTGGAAAAGTAAAACCTCATAGATGCATACATAAAGTAAAGAAACCTACGTCAAAATCTAATTCTCTGCAAAGAGCCTCTTGTCATCAGCAGTGACTAGAGAGTATCACACCTGCTCCAGAACTTCATGGAAAAACAAAAAAAATTCACCAACTATACAAAAGTATTTTAAGTCTCTCAAACAATCTTCTGGTCCTTTCTCTTTAAATTCTTCTTGAAAAGGTTGTTCAATGCTCTTGAAAGCAAGGGACACATCTCTTGGTGCTTTTGACTTTATTGTTTGGTGGGGGCAAATCTTTCTTCTATCCTAAGACTTCATCTTTGTTCCCTCCCAATCCTCTTGTTTCTGTCCTATAGGATCCCCTCTCCCTGCTCTATGTGTGTCTTGTCAATTACTGCTGTTTGCTCGCTGGATATGCAATGCCTAGTATTCCCCTAAATCTTTTGCTAGCTTTGTCTTTCAGCTGGCTTTGGGTACAATGTACTCCTTCCTTCCTAGCGACCTGAAATAGCCAGTAGATTTTGCATCAGTAGGTTCAAGTAAATTTTTATGAGATATATGGTTTTTCAGAAAATGTCAACCAGGCTGGTATTTGTGCTACAGTTTTTCTTTTTGATAAAGTAATAAGTTTATTAATGTTTGGGAAAAAATCAGCACTATACAAGAAATATTTAAAAAAGTAAAAAAACCTGCAAAAAGATTTCTTTTTTTTAATAACGATACCCAATCTTCTATGATAAAGGAACTTCATGGGTGCACCAAACGAAACAAGGAATAAGAGGAACTTCTCAGTTGTACAAAGTTCATCTCTACATCTTCAAAAGCTCTTTTATTTCTCTCTCCAAGTGGCTTACATAAGTGCTGGTGGAGCAACATTCCACGCCTTGTTGTCTTCTCTTTCTTCTGCCACAATTCCAGCTGAACATTGCCTTTTTTGCATTGCCTGTGATCACCCAAAGTATTCAAAACCACCTCAGGAGTAGCTTGAAGCTATCGGACAATGTAAGAAAGTGCTTTAAGTACATCAAAATATGGGACACCTGATGGCGTTCATATTATATGCAAGGATCAATTGCCTTTGAATGGAGTATATGCCGGAACAATAATCTGAAAAAGAGAAGAATGATATGTGGACAGCAAATTCACTGTTGCTTCTGTTTCGCTCCTTTTATTTTCTAGAAAGAATATTTAAATCAGTCCTAATATCATCAGCATGCATATAGACATGAAGTAGTTGAGACCTTGACAAATACAAGCAAGTATATATAGTAATGTATTTATTTCACAGCAGTTTGGAAGCACAACACACTGCATTTCCTTCTCATTCTCCAGTGCTAACATATTCAAATCCTGCTTGTGAACTTCAATATGTTGGCTTCATTATGGAAGTGCAAAAGACTTATCTTGGATTCTTGCATGTTAATATCTTTGCAGTTGCGAGATTGGCTGGACTTATCGCTCAACCATTCAGTGCCATCTTCTTTGTTAATCCTTTCTAGGTAATTCCATTCCACATTTCCAGGATCTTGTCATATGGACTATCAACTGAGCATGTGACTGCTGTTTTATTCTCCACAGAGCCTTCACAGTGTCAGGCAAAGTAAAACCGGAGGAAGCTGTTCAAGCTACACTTTCATCACTGCCAGACGAGGTGGTGGACACTGTTCAAGTTACATCTATGCCATCTGAAGATGCTCTTGCTGAAAAGAAGAGAAAGCTAGAATTCTTAGAAATGGAGGAAGAGCTCATCAAGGTAAAATCTTGTTTCTTCTATTGTGCTGACTGTTAATCTAAAAATGAATAAGTGGCAAGACGAATTAATGGGAATACGCTCTTGCTAGTGAATGATATAGTGAACTAAGCACTGCTTCTAGCCCTCCGTCCTTTTACTCTTCTATTTGAACTTTATGGGTCATGAAACCTAATTATTATTTTAAACTATTGGGAAGAATTCATATTGTTCAAGTTTAGAATATTGTTTCCAGAATTAGTTAGCAATACTTGAAAGACGAATCATACTTTCAGCTTTTAATACGTTTTAATGGCCTTGGTTAAGTGAGAGAAAATGTAGATTTTTCTTATTAGCAAATTCTATAAAGTGCTACTCACTAGAAATAAGTCACATGGAACTTTTTCAGTATAACCCTTTCATCTCCATTTTGTTAAGAGAGAAGTTTAGTAGTTGGCTCAATTTTAACATCACTGTTCTTTAAATTTACAGTCCTGTTATTGAAAACTTAAGATATACGTGCAACCCGGGAGGGATAATACATAACTCCTCTTTTTCATGTGCTTGATACAGTTGCTAATCTTCCTAACCCAATTCCTGACCAGTTCTTTTTACAAACATCTTTTTTACCTTTTGGGTGCAAAATTTTAAATGTGGATTATTTTTTTTGAAAATGGTAGTGTGTTTGTTATATTCATCAGCGCCACAAATAAAGGCCTGGTATATCATATCTACAGTTACAGTCCCTCACAAAAATGTACAATGAGGCCAAAAAGTCTAGTAATGATTCTGCATCATCTCGTGGCTGATCTTTACACCAAAAATAAAAAAGAGATGTACAAGGACTCTTGATCTTCTGGGATTGAACTGCTCTCGCCTTCAAACCATCTAGCATTCTTCTCTTTCCAAATTGTCCACCATATGCAAGCTGGAAAAATCTTTCCCCACTCTTTGTGATAAGTTTTTCCTTTGATGCCGTTCCAACTACGTATAAGGTCAAAAGTACTCGGGGCATCACCCAAACTATTTCAGCTTGAGCTGCAAAAAGTTGCCATAGTTATCTGGTAATTGAACAGTGTAAGAAAAGATGCCCATTGGTTTCAGCTTCCTAATGACATAGAAAGCACCTATAGCTGAGCTGGAAACCCCTTCTCTGATATTTATCATGGTGAGACAAGCTTTCCTTATTACTAACCAAGTAAAGCATACCACTTTGAAAGGAGGTTTTACTTTCCATATCTCTTTCCACTGTAAATGTGGATACTACAATGTCAGGTTTCAAATAAATTATGTGACGATGGTTGAAGATATCTGTTGACCAATTTGAAACTATACCTCTGATTTCGTAGCATTTGTAGGAGAAGCATATTTGTGGAAGGACAAAACTACGTACATTTGAGGAGTAGCCTCTCATTCCTAGTCTCTTTAAGGTGCACCCATGAAGTTACAATATGTATAGAAGATTGGGTGTCATAGAGAATCATATTATGCTGTAATTCTATACATTTTGGTATACTGCTTGTATGTGTGTGATTTCCCCATTATTAATAAAATTATTTACCTTATCAAAAAGTGTGTTTTTAGACTACTAATTCTAAAGTCGTTGCTTTTAGGGGGAGGAAGAGGAAGAAGAAGAAGAGCAGGCTAAGATGAAAGATAAACAGAAGGATGTAGCTTTGGAAGAGATGACTCTTGCAACAGCTAAAGAAGCAGAAGAACTAAAGAAAACAAAAACTTTGGATCAACAAGAGCAGCTTTGTGAGCTTAGTCGTGCAATTGCTGTTTTATCATCGGCTTCTGTAAGTACTTTGCTGGAGCTTTTCTTTTGTACATTGGATCTTTGCTGATCATGGCCTGCTTTGTCGCTTATTCTTTCAGTCCGTAAGCTTGGAGCGTCAGGAGTTTTTGAGACTTGTCAAAAAAGAGGTAACATATCATTGCTTGAATATTACCGTTGTGAAATATTTTAACATGCCTGATAAGGAATTTAAGCAAAAGGGAACTGTCTTCCTAGATTTCATGCTAAATCTGTTACTGTAGTTTTTGTTGTCTTTCTTGAAGAAACTAAACCGGAAAGCTTGCTTTTCGAAGTCAGATTATTGTGTTTATCATTATTTAAACAATGTGAATGTTTTTCCATTACTTGTCTTTCCGGTTTGAATGGGGTCTTGCAATGTCTACTAGTTCAATATTGTTCACATTAGGACTTTGGATCAATTTCCTTTTTAGAACTTAAATCACAATTAGCTTACGGTAGCTGTGGTTCTGATGGGAATGGTATGATTTTCTCCTAATTTCCAATACCTTAGTCATTCTGATGAAGTTTTGGGAATGTTCATCAATGGGATTTCAATTGTCCCTCTGATATCTGATACCACCGCACTTTATTATCTTATGCTTGTTTCAATATTTCGTAGTTGTGATATATTTGCCATTATTGATCTTTAAGATTACATCGAGCATTTTGTTAAGCGCTCTTGCAATAATACCTGTTAGTCATCAGTATTATCTGAGGTTTAATTAGTATCTTTTGAGGTTATTATGTAGCAATATTGGCGATGGTGCAATCGAATTTACTGCCTCTTGTTATTTTGATCTTTCAGCATCAGCCATGTGATTATGTGTCTATATAGATTTTCCTTCTTTCAATTACTCAATGTACCTTTTTCATGGGGAGCTATCTGTTCTAGGATTCTAACTGGGGCAGGTCATAGATTACAAAACTTAAAAGAGCAGCAGGCATTAGACAGGTTTTGGACTATGGAACTCAATGTACCCAACTTGCTTGCTTGCTGTTCTTTTAGGTCTACTGCAGTATTTGATCAAGTTTCTATTATTCAAAGATAAATGTGGTAGGTAAAGAGGATGGAAGATGGTTTTGAAACTTTAAACTTTCATGTGTTACCTTCTGGGTTGAGCTCGTCGCACCGGGTTTGCCTAGCGCGGGTTACCTCTCCTATGTGGTTTGCAAGCTATTGCATAGGAGCGGGGGTTTTACCCTATGCGCACCCAAAGGGCAGCGGCTGCGGGTTTCCCTTGTCATCAAAAAAAACTTTCATGTGTTACACTTTATTTATCCCTTGACTGCTTCCAGTCACCTTATCCTCTTGCAATCATATTCGTAGGTGCTTTTCTACTTTGGTTAGAAATTGTTTACACAGCATAGTGCGTACGTATGCTAATACAATGAAAATGCTACACATTCAATGTTGAAGCTGTTTTTGTATCGATAAATGCAGATTGAGTTGTACAATAGCATGGTGGATAAAGGGGGGCCTGAAGGTGAAGAAGAAGCCCGAAAGGCATATAAAGCAGCTAGGGAGGAGGACAGTGACCACACTAAAGAAAGGACTGTGGATGATAAAGTTTCTTCAGCACTTATTAATAGGGTAAAGCTGATTATCCTAGGAATTTTTAGCTTTGGGCTTTAAAATTTCACATCAATTCTTGATTTCCTTTTTGCATTATAGTTGCAAGATTATATGCATGAACACTCATATACCACCTGGCTTTTCCACTCAACAGGTTGATGCAATGCTCCAAAAACTTGAAAAGGAAATTGATGATGTGGATGCCAAGATTGGTGATCGTTGGCGGTTACTGGATAGGTATGTACAGAGAAACTAATAATGAGGATTACAAATTGCGCTCAAGGTTCTATCCAAAAATCTAGAAAGAGGCTGTTCTAAGCAATCTGAACACAATCTCTATATTTCACCCGAGTTTAATGACTGCTACTGCCCCACTGCGCAACATAAAAGGGATAATAACAAATCTGCAAGTGAACATTGAGGTTTTATATCCAATATATACATGTTCTGCTCAGCTTGTTCATTTGAAATAATTTCAGCATTATCACCTGGATTAATTTATAACTGTTCTCACCTACATGTTCCAAAACATGAGTAAATTTTGGGGTTGGAGAGTTCTGGCCATTAGCCACTGATGGCTGTTCTCGGACACAAGCTTGTTGGTATTTATTCTCTCATGGATAATGTAGTATATGGAGTATCTTATGTTTCAGAAAATCGTGGAATGAAGTGCAAATCTCAGATGAGTAAATCCGGTGGATGTCAATGCATCTGTGCATACTCTCTTTGGTTCACGCAAATATTAAAATCCTTCTTTTTTTTGTGGTTTGGGGAAACACTTGCATCTATTTATTTCATAAAGATATTACCTGTTTTATCCTGCTGAACTATCAATCATATAAAAAAGAAAAAAAAATCTCCATGGAGAAATCTTGTTTGTTTTCATCTAATCTTCTTACAACCCGTGGTGTCGTGCCAGGTTGCGTGCTTTGGAGAAATCTTGTTAATTGTTTCTTCTATATTACTTTCTGCTGCTTTAAGTTTCCACTGGAAGTAATATTGGAGAATGAAGTAACCATTCTGCTTCTTGTGGCACAGGGATTATGACGGAAAAGTCACTCCAGAGGAGGTGGCATCTGCTGCTTCATACCTCAAGGATACATTGGCGAAGGAGGGTATTCAGGAGCTCATAACCAACCTTTCCAAGGACAGAGGTTAGACATGAATAGTTTGATAATTCTTGTTTTTTTTCCTGTTATAACGGGTGTTTTTTACAACTGTAATGAAACATGGTTATGGTTATACCTCCCAATATCTGCTGTATTTTTTAGGACCTAGGGGGATAAAAGAGATAATCTAGCATAAGAAAGTAAAATTTAGATTGATATTTTGAAGTTGGTGATTGCTTGATGAAGCTTCTTAGATATCACTTCTCAAAGCAAAAAATAGTAATAATACGTACCGCTTTTAATTCCACAGTTTCCCAGTAAACACCAAACAGTCCAATCATTTATCTTTTCTCTTAATCCACATATATGTTTTGAAATGGAAGGAGTCTGATGGTAGAATCTTTTTTATTATGAAAAATCACATTATAGTAGTACTTTTATTACAAAAAGATTGATGTAACGTAGTTACGTACTAGTAATTTGTAGTCTATTTCTTTTTCTATGATTCGAATTGTTGTATGTACATGTTTCTATCACACTTTACCTACTACTCATAGAAGGAATATACGTTTAAAAAAACTGAAGAATGTACATTTGAAAATTTTATTTTCTACAAGATAACACATTATTGTAATACATATCAAAAGGAGAATCTGCACATCAATTGGGAATAGATTGGAGCGATAGATCACTCAATTAATTAACTATATACATACACGAAATCATTGCTAGCTTTCACATTTTCTTTTCAAAAAGAAAACAAAAAGGAGGTAAATTTGGGTCCATGTTGAGTGACTTAGGGGTCGTTTGGTAGCTAGATAGAGTTATGCAGATATTAGTAATGTGGTATTACTTATGTAGAAAGAGACTTTAAATAGCAGCTCGGTTTAAGGAAGGATATTCTCCAGTTAGTTTCAGACCTTAAGTTTAGTTTCTTGGCTTCGACGGAGTAGCACGATTTTGTGTTTTATGATAGTTCCTGTTTGACATAAGAAGCTCCCAACTATATCTGGAGATTAAAAAGTCAATTGGACTTGCCTATTATAATGGTCGTAGAATGAGATATTAATCAATTGTTGATTTGATCTTGAAAGCATGACTACGAGGCTTGGTTTGAATCTTACTGTGAAATGTGTGAAAATATTGCTGTCATTTTAGAAATGTCAGGTGTCGCTAAATAGAAAATGTTGCACATAATTGGGACAGAGGACTTTATTTTATTTATTTATTAACTTTCCGCAGTGGATGTATGTGTTCCTTACTAGTATCTTTTTTGTGTTTTAATTGGTATATTTAACAGAAGGAAAAATCCTTGTCCAAGATCTGGTGAAGTTAGCCAGTGAAATAGAACATGCTGAAGAGGAGGAAACTACAGAAGAGGAAAAAGCTCAAAAATAAAACCCATACGGCGATAGTTTTGATCCATTTACTGCTAGCCATGTTAGTCACCAACCAGGTATCAACGTAGGTCCTTATGTGGCTGCCTGCTTGTAGTCGAATATATAAATGCATTCAGATTCAATTTCACAATAGCTAAAATGTGCATGTATATGGCTTTGCCAACAATTGAATATCTATCTCTACCCTGTCTCACCCTTAGCTTTATATTGTATCTCTACGGTGGAGAACATAGCAGTAGGGTTTATTACCGGAGTAATTTGAGAAACTCCGGTTCGAGTTTTAACTCTTAAGGTGACAATCATAAGATTTGAGAAGAGTTTGGTTATGGTTTCTTTATCTTTCAGAAGGAAATCTGTATGTTTTGATTCAGTTTTGGGATAAGTGTACGTGTGTTGGAAGAATTGTTATCGAAAAATAGCTTTTTTTGACTGTTTTCACAGCAACTTCGACTTGTTTATCCCAAGCTAGTCTTGAATGGTTTTTTGATTCATAAAGAACGATTCTTTTGAAGTTATACATAATCTCCAATAAGCAATGGCATGCAGAAAGGCTCTAAGTGCATACTCTTTGAGCATGCTGACAGAGTGATCGATACTCATATCTCTCTCATTTTCAGTGATTTTGCTACTGTTAAGCGGATTCGGATTCACTTCATCCTGGGTGAACTAATCTGTTTATCAATTGAAATATCAAGTTAAATATATCACATTTTTACTCTCCTAAAAGTAAAACAAAAAACTTTCCTAACAAATATTATACTACAAGTACGTGTATTATGGAAATAATATGTATACACATAATTATAACTCAGCACGAAGATTGATAGCATAAACCTTTACCCCCTACCATCTTAACTTGTTTAAAATGTTTCTCACAAATTTAGCCAATCGAACATGAAAAAAATAATTGGAAAGTATTTTCTTAAAAATAATTTCCTCCATACCAGGACACACCTTTAATGTGTTTTTCTTATTTTAAAAAAAAATTATTCTAGATACATTATTATCAATCACTAAAATTAATGTTGTATGTTGGGATTTTTGGGTTAAATGATTCATTTAAACTTCGGTGAACTGAACTACTTTCTTCATTTTAAAATAAGTGGTATATGAAATAGTAATTCTTTAGTATTTTTCCGATTCAATAATAGTTGTCCACTATTGATTTGACACATCTCTTTAGAAAAAATAATAGGGATAGTATTATTATATTATCCTTTGACTTTATTAAATTTAATGTTTTGAAAAATGTGTTAGATGATAAATAATATTTAATACTAAGGGTAAAATAGACACAAAAAGTAAATTATTTCTTGATTTTCTAAATTTGACAAATATTGTTGGACAATTACTTTTAGTATAGTGGACAACTATTGTTGGACAAAGAGAGTAATTATTTGATTATGTAAAATATCTTTTCATTTAAAATAAGAGTAAAATTAGAAGAACAAAATTAATGTTTTTCTTCATAAATGTGAAACACTAAAATGAATTGATAGAGCCGATGATTTATAAAAAATAACTTCTCCATCTTTCCAAGTTAGAGTATAATTGTTGTTGGATTGCTTTTGTCCAATTGACACGAACTAAACAATTAAAATGTACCAAATAAACAAACCACATACTCAAATACTTACTTTCTCATTCATAAATTTATGTCCGAATTTTGAGAATTGAATCGTTTAAGTTTCATTATTAATTTGGATTTGAAATTTTCAAAAGATTATTAAATAAAAAATTATATATATAAAATTACTTCTAAAATATTATAAGTCAAGGGGTTAAAACGTAATTGCATGGTTCTTCTTTCTCCCGCAAACCTTCAGCTCAATTACCATTGCCATGGCCACAAAAGTACAAAGAAATCTCTCAGTTTTATGCAGTAGAAGACGATTCTCCATCGCCGGAGATGCATACGCCGGTAAGAGCTCGGCGGCGGCGGCATCTAAGGTCGGAAACTTACTCGTCGTCGCTTCAATTGCAAAAGCTTTGATAAAGCCAGGAGGAACACGTAACCTAGAACAGTTCGTCGATTCAATTCCCTTATCAGAAAGCCTAGTCCTTCAAGTTCTCCGCCGCAACAATTTGGATGCTGAAAAGAAATTAGACTTCTTCAAATGGTGTTCTCTCAGGCCTAATTTCAAACACTCCACTGAAACTTACTCTCAAATGTTCAAATCCATTTGCTATAGTCACAATCACCGGGAAGCTATTTTTGTACTGTTAAACTCAATGAAGGATGATGAAGTGTTGCTTAATTCGGCCACATTTAAGTTACTACTCGACTCGTTTACTCGAACCGGTAAGTTTGATTCAGCTCTTGAGATTTTGGAGTTTGTAGAAGGAGATTTGGATAATTCTAGTTGTTTAAGTCCTGATGTGTATAATTCTGTACTTATTGCTCTTGTACAAAAGAATCAAGTTAATTTAGCTTTGTCGATTTTCCTTAAATTGTTGGAAACTAATGATGGGCATAGCATTGGGGTTAGTAGTGCCGTTGCGTGTAATGAGTTGCTTGTTGGCCTTAAGAGGGCTAATATGAGAGCTGAGTTTAAACAAGTTTTTGATAAGCTTAGGGGAGGGAATGTGTTTCCGTTCGATAGATGGGGGTATAATATATGCATTCATACGTTCGGATGTTGGGGGGATTTGTCTAGTTCTTTGAGTCTTTTTAAAGAAATGAAGGAAAGGGGAAGTTGGTTTAGTCCCGATTTGTGTACTTATAATAGCTTGATTCATGTGCTTTGCTTGCTCGGGAAGGTTAAGGATGCTTTTGTTGTGTGGGAGGAATTAAAGGGATCATCGGGGTTGGAACCTGATGCTTATACCTACCGAATCGTTATACAAGGTTGCTCTAAGGCTTACCTGATAAATGATGCGATAAAAGTGTTCACTGAGATGCAGTACAATGGCATACGTCCAGATACTATTGTTTATAACTCCCTCTTAGATGGATTACTCAAGGCAAGAAAGTTGACAGATGCATGCAATTTATTCCAGAAAATGATTGAAGATGATGGTGTACGAGCCAGTTGTTGGACCTATAATATTCTTATTGATGGCTTGTTCAAGAATGGGAGGGCTTTGGCTGCTTATACCCTATTTTGTGATTTGAAGAAGAAAAGTAATAATTTTGTGGATGGGGTTACTTATAGCATTGTCATTTTACATCTTTGTCGGGAAGATAGGCTTGACGAAGCACTGAAGTTGGTGGAAGAGATGGAAGCTAGAGGGTTTACTGTTGATTTGGTTACTATAACTTCTCTTTTGATTGCAATCTACAGGGAGGGACATTGGGACTATACAGAGAGGCTTATGAAGCACATCAGGGATAGCAATTTAGTTCCAATTATTATCAGGTGGAAAGACAGTATGGAGGCTACAATGAAAGCTCCACAGAGCAGAGAAAAGGATTTTACACCCATTTTTCCATCCAACAGGAACTTTGGTGATATTCTAGGCCTAGAAAACTTAACAGACGCTGAGACAGATACTACCCTTAGGGCAGAGGATGCTGAGATACACTATCAGGAAAGTGATCCGTGGTCATCATCGCCATATATGGACATGCTGGCTAATAAAGTTAACTCCCAAAGTAATTCTTCAAGAACGTTCTCTCTTACTGGAGGAAAACGAATAGACACTAAAAGTGCAGATTCTTTTGATATTGACATGGTGAATACCTTCTTGTCGATATTTTTGGCCAAAGGAAAATTGAGCATGGCTTGTAAATTATTTGAAATTTTCACCGACATGGGCGCTGACCCTGTTAGTTATACTTACAATTCTATGATGAGTTCATTTGTCAAGAAGGGATATTTCAATGAGGCATGGAGCGTTTTACAGGAAATGGGCGAGAAGGTTTGCCCTTCTGATGTAGCAACGTACAATGTCATAATCCAAGGCTTGGGAAAAATGGGAAGGGCTGATCTTGCTGATGCCGTACTAGACAAACTGATGAAGCAGGGAGGTTACCTTGACATTGTAATGTATAACACCTTGATTAATGCCCTCGGGAAGGCTGGCAGAATTGAGGAAGTAAATAAGCTTTTCCAGCAGATGAAAGATAGTGGAATAAATCCAGATGTTGTCACTTACAATACACTAATCGAAGTTCATGCCAAGGCGGGTCAGCTTAAGCAATCTTATAAGTTTTTAAGGATGATGTTGGAAGCAGGGTGTGCTCCGAACCAGGTAACTGATACAACTTTGGACTTTCTGGAGAAGGAGATCGAAAAATTGAGATACCAAAAGGCATCAATGAAACGCCCAAATGTAGATAATCCTTTATGAGAAACAGCTTTACACTTCAGGGGAGGGAGTTCAGGTATGATGTTCTTCCATAAAATAGTGCAATTCAGCATTTGCATATTATTCAACATTGCTTAAAGAGTTGTTCTTCTGGTTTAAAGTGGGCAATCTTTGAAGAAAAAGTAGTGGGCAGTTCATATGGCTGGTATTCTGAATACAGCTCTTTTTTTCATGAATGTAAAAGCAGATAGGTTTTTAACAAATAATAAACCAGGATCTGCGTTGATTTCCTTTTAATACGTAGTCTGGAGATGAGAAGTTTGAATCACTGTTTGCCAATGATCTTGTTATTTTATGTTTTATATATGGCTTTGCCTCAGCGGACATGTTTCTGATACATCACGACCACTTTTGAAGAAGTTGAGTATGTGAATGCTCGTTGGTAACACATCCTGACCTTCTAACACTTGAGTAGATATATTTCTAAGTTGAAATCAAATTATGTTGGTGTCCAAATTTAGTTATCTAGGGCTGAAGCTACTTAATGGATAGATATTCAAGCTATATATATATAGTTTTTCGAGAATGCAATGGGATTGGTTAGAGCTCAAAGTCTTGATTTCAGGTTTTTCCTGGTCCACTTGGTCTATATTACCTGTCATCCAGAGTTTAGATTAACTCAGGATTTGTTTATGGAGACTGGAAGTTTATAGCATACAAATGTACTCCTATAGTCCTATAAGAACTATAACTGAAAGATTTGGAAAATCAGTCTCCCTGCAGATACCCTTTATTGATAGATTCATAGAAGTCTCCACGAGCAAGCTATCTTCTATCATTGTTCTCTTTTATTAACCTTGAAGGGATGCCAAATACAGCGCTAGAGTTCTCCAGAGATAGTATTCTCGTTTTTCTTGGTTTGTAAGATAGACTTTGCCTAACTTGTGGTTTAATGAAGAAACTGAAAATATCATTGCTATCTGAGGGACGAGCTCTGCCTGATAATTGTCCTCATTCTGTTTCCAATTTATGCCTCTTATGTTTTGCAAGCTCTATGTCTTGACATTTTCATTTGAACAAATTCTTATGTTTTAGGAGGCTCATGAAGAAGTTGAATTCATAGAACTTGGAGTGTCTAGAGTTCAGAGCAAAAGTTGGTCCAAAAGGTTGTCAAACCCATTAAATTGGAGAAACGAAGAAGCAGGACATCAACTGACAGAAACTCGATGATGGAACAGAACTGAGCTCTCACAATGGCTGTTTCTCGTCGTAGTGGGTTGCTAAATGTTAAGTGTATGTTTGGTGCTCATGCACAATGAGTTGCTGATATTTGAGATGTCCGGGGGAGAATAAATGAACATGAGAGAAGGCGATGAAGTTATAATTGAGCTTGTCACAGGCGCATGCATCGGTTGGCAGCAAATACTTGTGGTTGACACCTCATTCATTATTTTCACCTAAGAATAAGAAGGTCAACACATCCTAGTTGTCAATGAAGTGAGATGAAAATCATAAGAGGCTAGGGTATAATTCCCAGCATTGTTAAAAACGTTAAGTGACATCTTCCCATTTGTGTAAGCATTGGTGAACAGAGTTATCTGGTACATGTACTTGCAGGTGGAATGTTTGTGGAGATTACGGGGAGAACATTGTTACTCTTATGCCAAAGTAGGTATGGCTTTTCTCATAGAGATAAGGCATTCAATAAAGACGTCATGAAATTGAAGGTCGGAGCAATGTCAAGCAGACACTCATCAAAATGCAAGTAAGTGAAGTACATAATTATGGAGGGTATGTATCAGTTGATTGAACAGTGCCTGCTATGAACTTGGTTGAATATCTTAATTTGTTTGTACCATAGAACACATGTATATTTGTATTGCTTCCTATTTCTACCATACTTGCTAGTTTTCCTGAGAGTTGGATTGTATTTATTCATTCTTTCCCATTAAGCTCTACCTCTAAGATTGAGTAAGGTTTGTGTACACTTTATCCTTTTCAAACCCCACTTTGTGGGACTACACTGAGTACGTTGTTGTTGATTCTTTCCCATTAGCTACTTTTTGTATTTCTAGTTCTTGAGTATACTATTTCCCGTGCCATTTTTAGCCTCCCCGTTCCCCCCTTGTTTGAAGTGGTGGATTTAGAGCTTAAGCTACCGGTTCATAGGAACTCAGTTGCTTTTGCGCATACCTGCATATATAATAATTCACTAAAATATTTATAAAAAAATAATTGTACTCCATTTATAATTTCAGGATTAGCCAATACATCAAATCAAATATCAGATAACTTTAATCTCAAATTTTATCTCGGGATAGGATATTTCAAAACCCCTTTTTAGTATATTTAAAGAAAGTCGAAGATATTATGTGATATTTGGCATTTCGTATCTTTGTTAGAGATTTTAATGAAACCACTACGTCAACTTCACTGATTCTAGAAGAGGATGTGATGAGTTTAACTTGTGTATTTTTCCTAATTGGCTAGTCTTTAAAAAGGAGATTGTTCAATCTAAAAACAGTAAATCCAAAAAGTCAGTGGAAAAATATAATCAACGTGAAAATGTCACTTTATTATGAAATTTATATGTAATCAAATGTAAAACTTTTCGAATATCAATATTTGTTAATTTACATCATATGCATAAATAATTGATCTAGAATTCAATAACTCAGCACAACTCTTCTCCATACTTTATACACCGAGCTATCCTCAGACAAAAAGTTTTGTCATAATTTCTATGGCAACGCCATGCAATGTTTTCGCAGAGAAAAACACCTCAATGACTTGGCCAACACGTTGACAAAGTGGGGCCTACTCGTCAACTCCATCAATTTCCCAGTGGGCCCACCCTCCTCCTTCTTCTTCTTCTTCCCGCGCTTCTCCAACGCCGTCGTATCTCCGCCATCTTCACTCATCGGAATCACCGGTAGAGGCAGAGCACAACGACGGCGTCCCTGTCTTTGCTTGATTTCACTTAGCTCCATTTCAGGATTAAACTTCACAGGTCCAAACATGAACATTTTTCTTCGAGACTTGGCTGACATAGAAGTAAGTCCACTAATATTCACCCTCTCCATTTTACTGCAAAATCGGGCCGAACTGGCCCGAATTTGATTATTCACCGGCGCAGTAATGTGCCGGTGAAACGAATTGGATCGAAATAACGGAGATAAATTGTTCTCCTGATCAACAGAATCATTGTCATGGCGGATTATCTTTCCACAAAAAATGATATCTGAAAATGTATAATTTTCAGAATATTCGTTAAAAAATTCAAAAAATTCTTGTGATGAAGAGGAAATTTTTGGACTTTCATATCCTTCATAATTCATTTGAAGATCACATAAAGAAATTGTTTCCAAATTTTCTATTTCTTCTTCTTCTTTTTTAGTTTCTTTTTTGTGTTTGAATAACTTCATATTTTATTTTATTTTTGTATGTTGTGGGAGAAGTGAATGATATATATATATAATTTTAAAATAACTGTTTGTTCATTTTTTCTTATTTTTATTTTATTTTTATCTCTCCATTTTCAATGGAACTTAGGTGGAACGTAACGCCTTCTAGATAGAAAAGAAATAGAACTAGTCTAGAAGGAAAGAAATTAAGGAGTTCACAGGCTAGTTATGCAAGTATTCGCTCCGTTAGATGGACACTTTCAATTTTATTGCGGTTATTAAAAAAATCATTAATAAATTAATTAACTTTACTATTTTGCCCTTTGTTCATGTTAGTTAGCCTCGTGAAAGAAGAAATTTTGGATCTTCAAAATTTATTTATCCAAAGTCATATTAATTGTAGGGATAAAATGAGAAAATTTAATTAATTTTATCCTAGTTTAATAAGTAATCAAGTAATATGGAACAAATACTTTTAGTAAGATGTCCATCTAATATGGAATAATGATAATAGTAGGAATTCTTGGAGAGAGATATGCATAAATAAGAAATAAGCGACGGACAAATTTTCATGGCAGAATAATAAGATGGCGAATAATGCGATTGATTAGCTGGGATTGCTGATAATTTTGTAGCTAACTCTATATTTTCTAATAGTATATAACTTCAATCTCAAAAAAATTAAATAAAGTGAAACGCCTAGTTAATACAAATATAAAATTTTAACAGAAGTTACTAATCTAGAGTTACAGCCAACCAAACACTATGCTTAAGTAAAGCAAGAATAATTTTTCTAAATTTGGTTAACTAAATATGAAATTATTGTATGCAAAAAATTTAATATTTAAAACTTTTTTTCAATATCTTATGTCATCACATGATCCTAGTAGGGTGGAAAATAGAAACTAAAATAGGATTACTTTACTAGAAGAAAAAGACCGTGACGGAAATTAATGAAAGAGGTCAAATGAGTGATGTGAAACGTATGTATTATGTTAATTTAATTCTAACATCTAGAAGTGTTGAAAATAGTTAACGTGTCAATATAGTATGAGAGTATCGTACGGAGATTTTGAAATCGAATCTCACTTTTATAATATTCGTAATATAAAAAAAGTCACATGTTTAACGTATAAAAGAAAATTAGATATACAGATAGGAAAATGTGTTAAGAATAATCATACGCTTCAACAAATAGATATACTCACTAATAGAGATTGCTATACTCTAACTTATGGTGATTGAACTTTATCTTTAACAAGAAGATATTAATGATATAGTCTCTGAAGAAGCGAAAGTCATTGATCTATATCTTTAACGGTTTCGGAATTGATAATGATCATATTCTTTTAAGCCTGAGATTTGAAAATGAAGTCAATTCAGATAAGGGCGATACTTTATCCAGAAGATGAAAATTTTGTGGCTTAAATTAAATAAGTTAAACTTTAAAATGAATATCAAATATTGAGCAATGAATCAAAGTCATTGATCCATTAATTTAGTATTGATAGACATATTTTAATAACATATATAGATATAACAAATTGATCTCGAATTCTAGTCATATGAATGAAATTGTCTTGATAGAAAACACTAGCTTAGTTACTCTATAGCACGGATAAAGTCATAGCTGCTTACTTGTGTTTAATAGAACTCAATAAGTTCAGCTCAAATTTTATATTTATATTAAAAAATCATTTAAATACATACAAATAATTTATTAAAGATCCATTTGAAAAATCAAAATCAAAATCACATATGAAACATAAAATTCTTTCCAACTTTGCCCATGCGCTATGAATTTGGATACAAGAATACATATTGCATTAAACATAGTAAAACAAGAAATTGAAAGATTTCAGTATTAATTTTTTTAATTACAAGTAAATAATTTTCATAACAAGTCAATAACATCCCTAATACAAGTATTGGAGGATGAAAATAATATTGTGTGTATATCATCCTACTTCTATCTTAAAAAAATAAAAATATCATTTTCGATTAATTAACAAAAAAATATAATACGTAATAATTTGTTGTGCCCAAAAGAGTGAAGGTTTAATAACAAAAATATACAGTATTATAATATACCATCATATATGACATCTAGAAGAAGAACAAAACAAGCCAAAGTCATTGGTGATTAATTTAGTTTAGTATCGATAAATAAGAATCAGCGACAAACCAATTTAATAATTAATAGTTATTATCTTAAAATATTATATTTTTTCTCGATTTTAATTTTCTTCAAAAAAATAATAATTTATGAGATGATAATTATTTAATTAAATAACTATTTGAGAAATCAAACTAATATTAAACAAAGAGACAAGTAAATGAGAGAGGCTTTTAGGATATGTGTTCAATCATATCAAATAGAACATATATACCAATTTGCAAAAATGGCTCTAATCCAAGTTAATCTTTTTGAGTCAAAGAACTTTAAATTTTGAAGAAAGTAAATTAAAAAAAGTTTTATTAATTAATAAATTATTTACACACAAAATAAACTTCGAAACGTATTTCACAACACTATTCACATGATTATACCTTAATATTTAGGTCAATATATTTTTATATATATACACACACTCAATATATGAACAATAATTTTAGTAAACACAAAAGATAATGAACTTATTAATTAGTTATTGTTTTATTAATATTGTTTTTAGAAACAATCCGTGTTTGGTAAGGCAATAGAAATTTATTAAATTCATTCTACAATTTGTACTTATTCGAAATTGAGACAAAATACATCATAATCATAATTTAATTCAATAATACACATTCTGTTTCAAATTCTTCTTTAGGAATGCTAAATTGAAGATTGATACGTCTAAATAAGGTTAATCTATATAGGTTTTGGTCCTTTCATTTTTTAGTTCATAAAATATACGATCAATTGTTAAATTTTGCCTCAATATATTCTTAATAAATTCATATTTCACAAATAGATAATCTTTATTTTTCTATGATAGAATAGAATGTATAAAACTACAAATACTTATTTCATGTCCAAATGATCTATTCTTTGAAGAGGGTTGATTTGCAAATGCATTCGATCCACAAACAACTCTATACGTTATATTTTGCTTGAGATCTTGATCAATATAATCTTTCAGATTGTTTTTTTAATCACATATTTTAATGAAAACTCGTATTAGAAATTGGTTGATTTTAAGCATTAAATCACTATGTATATAACAAATTGTCATTTAGAATTGATTAAAAAAATTGCAAGCACAAATAAAGTTTCTTTAGGTAATAATATTCATGATAAATGGTTCATATAACATATTCTCAAGTCACATATATGACAATTAAACTTCTTAATTATCGAATCTTGATCTTTGATTTAAATTTAAATTATTTAAGTTACCCTAATTGAGTCATATTCATGCACAAAACATAAATAATTGATAAAATATGTTATGACCTTAACGACAAATAATCAACGAGAAACCTGCCAATTGGCACCTATTGTCTTGCGGTAGACAAACTTGCTTGATACTGGCTCTTGAGATTCTCAACCGTATATTGTATATATGCATTTTTTTTTAAAAAAAAACTCACACCTATCTATATTTTTACATCATCAACAAAGAAAATCAACACATAAAAATTAATAATCAAGAAGCCTCATATGACACAATACATATAATATACTAATTACAAATGATAGACAATTGTTAAAATATTTTATGAGCTTAACTATAAATGATCAACGAGAGACCTTCCAATTGACACCTATTGTCTTACAGTAGTGCTACTGGCTCTTGAGATTCATAATCATATATTTTGTATATGCTCTCTTTTTTTTAAAAAAAAACTCACACATTTTTATTGTTTTTACATCATCGACAAAGAAAATCCGTACATAAAAATTAATAATTAAGAGACATCATATACAACAATATGTATGATATAATTATAAATGTTAAATACAACCACTTAAAATTATATATTATCATTATTCTGAAATGTTCATAGAAGAAATTTATAAAACCACATAGGAAAAATAGAAAAGTCACACAAAAATGATCTTTTTCCAAAATATCATACATGCTTTTTTGATCGAACACATTACACAAAACTTATCTAATACATTTACCTTTTATTATGTATAATTTACAACTTATATATTGAAGTATTCATAATTTATCGTATATCCACAGAAAGTATAGCAATCTCGATTTTTTTGTTATCAACAAAAAAAAAAAAACCTAACATAATATAAACGATACAGTATATCACCTTATTAATAAAAATTCGATTGGTGACAATCATTGGATTAAATTTTAGTCCAAACACAACACTACACAGACCAAACCACAAAAGATAAAAGCGTACGTGGTACACTTCTCACTGATGTAACGCTGACTTTTAACTCAATCTCGACCGTCCATTTTTAATCAGACGGATCATACAAATCATTAGATCTACACCTGCATAACAGGACAACAATTCTCAGTTCGTAAGACGCTTTGGTCCTTATTACAACTAAATTCGTTCAAAAAATTTGATGAAAAATTTCAACTTTCCCACTTCAGTTCAAAAATAATTTGCTTAATTACAGCAATTATTTGCTAATTTTCACTATTTATGGTTTGGAGTTTGTGAAATTTCGGTTTGATTTGGTGTTGGATCTCAGTTTTGGGAGTTGTAAAAGCTTGCAATTTCGTTGTTTGTGGAGTTAAATTCTTGATTTTTTTTCAAGTAAGGGAGGAAAAAAGAGTGATTTTTAGTTGAATTTGGTGAATTTTGTTGGGAAAGTTGTGATTTTTTTGTTCGAGCTAGTGATTTTGAGTTGTGGGTTTTTGAAGATTGAAGGTGATTGTTGTGTGTTTATTGAGGTGTTGTTATGTTGTTGATACAGTAAAGATGGGTTTTTTGGTTTCTTTGGTAGTAGGTTGTTCAGGTCCTGATTGAAATTTGGGGGAAAAGTTAGGGTTTTGGATTTGGAGTTAGGGTTTTGTAATTGGGTATTTTGTGTTTGGGTAGAAGAAGAATTTGAAGTTTTTTATTACTTTGAAGAAGAGAAATGTTTTACTCACAGTTCATATTGGCCAAAAAGGGGCCTTTGGGAACTATATGGATTGCAGCACATCTGGAGAGGAAACTTCGGAAGAATCAAGTTGCTGATACTGATATTGGTGTCTCTGTAGGTTAGTTGTTTGTATGCGATTAGCTTACTTTCTCTTTCGTTTCGTTTTCCTGTTCAATTGTTTACTGTGACAAGGTCCCTAATGATTTTGCTGTATTTTAGCATACTTGCTTTCTGGATGATTTTCATGGTTAGAATATATATGTAAGTTCTAAAAGTAATTAGAAATTATGCAATTTTAAAAAAGAAAAGATATGACTAATTTACACAGCTTCTGCCCATTGATGAATTACGACAAGGAAGAGAAAGCATTGTCTGGTGTTCACATGAGGTTTTTCATATTTAGTTTCTGGAACTGTATTTAATTCTAGCTCATAGTAAGCAGGTAACAGTTTCTTTGTTAGTGATCAGCTATACCAGAATTGTTAGCTACATTTAACAAATTGAAACAAGGTTCGTTTGACTCAAGGAAGAAAACAAAGGGGAAAGATGCTATCTAGTACATATAATCAGGGATTTGTTGGCTTAAAATAACGAGGAGATAAGAATACCCAACATTTTGAAAACTAGAAATACCATAATTTGATATGTGACCTTATCATTTGGCACATATATCCCAAACTTCGTAATATTCATTCTTAATATGTCTATACTGATTTGATTGCCTTTGCTGAATTACCTATTTTTGGCTTCATTTGATTCCGCATTATTTCGTAGTATTCTCGTGCTTCATCTAAGAGAGATCTCTTGTCTCTTGATAAGCTTTGATAAGCTTCCACTCTAGGTGCTCACAGACTAGACTTACGAGTTTAATCTCTTGTCCCACTTTATCCTTTTTGTTATTTGTCTATATTTTTCTAGTTCCCAAGTATTTTTCCTAGTCTATTGATTTTACCAAATAATAAGTCCAATCCACTTTCATGCTGATAAAATAATGCTGAATTGACCAATGATTTAGCTTTTATATTCAAAATTTCCCAACTAGGTGATGTGTCTGTCAAACTCCCCGTACTTGCCTTCTACCAGAAGATGAAACCTTAGTTGAGAAAAAAGTAATATATTGAGGGTTTGTTGTGCTTGCCAGTTGAGCATTCAAGTAGGGGTGAGCATAACAACCTGACTGAACCGAGTTAATTCTTCAAAGCTGAACCGAATTACTGAATAAAACCCTTGGGTGGGTTAAATTGGAGACTAGGTCATAATTTTCATATACTTGTTGGATTATAGTTATCTACAGAAGAATTGGCACTAAGAGGTGGCTAAAACATTTGTAGGTTGACAAGCTGTAACGCTTTTTTTTTTTGGGGGGGGGGGGGTGAGTAGGATAGCTGTAACTATTATAGCTGAAAAGGTAATGATACCTTTCTCAAAAAAGAAAAAAATCGTAGATGACTAGCTATCCTATGTACTTGTCAGGGAACCTTCTCAGCACGACAATGATGGTTCTTCTATTACTGTCTATTTAGGGTTATAGATTGCTGCATTATATAGCTGCCTAGATTTTTTGATTTCAGCAGAGTGCCAAAGGAAGACAAATATAGCTTGATTGTATGACATTACCTGTTTTTTTCTGGGTAAAGGTTGAGGGTTTTATAAACAGAGCACAAAGATTGGCCGAAAATTACACTAACTCAATTCCTATACATTACTGTAGTTTTATGATAATGTCATAGTTGGTGGATTTGTGTAGTTTTATGATAATGTCATACAGGAGCCACATTGCTCCTGTATCTCTACTTTATGTAGTTTGATGATAATGTCATAGCGGTGGCTCTTTTGGTTTAGATTATGAACCAAGTATGCTGTCTTTTAATCAAAATTCTATTGTTGTCTGGTTGTGCATTGAATACATCTGGCTCTTCCTGGGTATCTTTGCATATCATCTTATGTGTCTGCCTTATTCGTTTATATACAATTTTTTCTTTTTGTTGGTCAATCAAAAAGCCATGTATTCTCCCTTTTGTTTTTTGTTAACTTGCCTTGTTCTTCGTCAACAGACTCAATCCTTTTTCCTGATGTACCAATTGCATTGCGGTTATCTAGCCATCTTCTGCTTGGAGTTGTGAGGATATATTCTCGAAAGGTGGGTTACCTATTTGATGATTGCAGCGAGGCTTTGCTAAAAGTCAAGCAAGCTTTTCGCTCCACTGCTGTGGATTTACCACCTGAAGAATCTAAGGCTCCATATCACTCAATCACCTTGCCAGAGACTTTTGAACTTGACGATTTTGAATTGCCAGACAATGACATTTTTCAGGGGTCGGTTTCAATCCATCTTTTTTTCTCTTTACTATAATGTTAGCTTTCTGCATATCATTGATTTTACGGGAATACAACATGATATGGTTGTTGGCTGAGGGAGTTGCTCAAATCCTTGCTAAATGAGATATAGCGGTGGAATAATTCCTTGTGGAGTAAATAGCAGGGATACCTGAAGTGCTCCTTCTGATACAATTTGTTTGGTTTGACTCGGAGTACAAGGGTCAAACTAACTAATATTCGGTGTGAATTCAAACATAATCTTCAACTTCTTTTTTGAAATAAATTTACATATTTAGAAACTACATAAAAAGTACTCTTTAAGTCACATAGTCAACTATTCAAAATACAATATTAGCAGTTTAAAAGAAAAACAATTCAAAATATCTAGAAAGTATTTGAAAAAATTATGGTCAAAGAAATGTCCAACTAGTAACTACAACAACATTCCTATACCCTCGGCTCAAGTAAAGCATCTCAAAAATCAGTAAGAAGCGGAGGGAGAACTTATCTTCTCGCCCTGTAATATCGATTGTTTTCTGGTGAAAAGTTGTTGCTATAGTCCACTTAGGGCTCACTATTCGTCTATTTTTCCTACTAAAGTCAATGTCAACTCTGCAGTAACTATGTGGACCATCATATTAGTTCAAGGGAGCAGATCACACTACAAGATAACATGGAGGGTGTGGTTTACTCAACTTCGAAGTTTGGATTGGATGGTAATTATTACTTTGGATATCTAATTGCTAGATTTGTTATGACACTGCTACTCATATGTTGCATGGTGATTTTTGCTCAGAGAGATTTGGGGATGGTGACACTTCTGGTTTAGACTTTGAAGAGGTAAGATCCTATTATTACTTCACCCCTTAGCTTCGTGTTTGTTTCATTTACTCTTAAAAGGAATATTTCTTTATGAGAATATACAGAATTCTTTTTAGGATCTCAAGAGAAGAATAGTCGGTTGTGGTCTACATAGTTTTATCTATCCTGTTACGAGAAACTTCCTAATAAAATAATCATGTTCATGCTTCATGGTTACTAATGGCATGTTTCTACATGAATTATGTTCGGTAGTTGTTAATCTATAGTCCCTTATTGATGCAGATAACCTATTTCATATGGCTAGATATTGCTGGTTATATAGGTGTCTGCATGGATGTGTATTATAGTGTCCTTTGATAAAGAAATGTGTATTATAGTGTTATCTATTTTCTTTCTGATTTTTGGACTTCTAATTGCATACAGGAATTATTTTTGCACAAGGTTGCTGCTGCTGGAGATGCTAGTGGGAGGTTGACCTCATATTACTCACTGCCTCTTACAATATTCCCCTATTCCCATGCAGAATGTTACCAGTCATAAGTTCTTATGCGATTCATCTTATTTAAACTGTTGTTGTGGTCTACTTCTTTTCTAGTTTTGTGGTTAAAGCTTTTTATTTTTGGTTGGTTGGTTGGTTGGGGGCTTTTAAATGCAAGAAGCTATATGGATCTAGCTATACAAAACTAAAACTTATATATACATATTCATTTAAGTGATGGTTTTTTTAATTTGTGACTTTTCTGTTAATGTTATGGTTTTGCTTTGTATGGGTGGGTTATTTAGTTATGTTGGAGATCTAATGCTAAATAAGCTAGTGAATGCCAGGACTAATAAGTCAGGTTGGATTCATGGTGTGAAATGAGTCAAACAATTGCACCTTGATATTCGTTTTTTTTGAGTCTCTTGATCTTGGGATTGTGTTGGGGCAGGTCAAATATCTATAATAGGTGTTTTGATTGTCAATCCATCAGACTGCAATTCTATACTATTGCACAGTTTAATGATATGAATATCTGACACAACTTTGCTGATTCTAGTGCTGATCCTCAAGCATCTGTTGAACCAATGACACCAATCAAACAAGAAGAACACCATGAAGAGATGGTTGCAAATTCCCAGAGCATGGTAGCTAGCCGATCTGTCCTTCATTCCCTACAAAATAGCTGGTTATTGACTATTTATTGTTGGTTGTGCCAGACAACTCGTTTTATATACCTTAAACATACTTACGCTAGAATGATTCAAGGTCTTTTCTTTCATGCAGTTTGATGGAGTTGATGGAGATGCTGATTTCATGGATCATGCTCCATGTACTCCTGGGTTGGCGGAAGAACCAAATTTGTCTATCATTCAGGAAATATCAGCATGTGAGGACCATCTAGGGCTGGAAGATCGTCATTTGACGGAATATGCTGTAAAAGCAAATTCAGTGAATCTCTCTTGTGAAAATAACTTGAATAACGGAAGTGAGCTTCTTAAAAATCAGGCATTAACTGCTGGCTCGAATGGTGAACAGCCTGTAAAAGGATATTCAGAGAATCTCTCTTGTGAAAATAACGCAAATAATGGGAGTGGACTTCTAGAAAATCAGGCATTAACTGATGTATCGAATGCTGATACTGTTCACTCTGGGGCTGCTGAGGAGAATGGTTACCATTTAGGTAACATGTGTGACAAACAACTGGTGCCAGATGGTCAGCTGCCTCCAAGTGGAGTTGCAGTGGATCTTGTGTCATCAAGTGATCCCACTGTAGCATCTGGACCATCCTCTGCTGCTGTTCATCAGGTTAATGCAAAATCATCTGTACTAGAATGTGCGGATGAGATTGTTGCTGCATCTGATGGTCAAACAAATGAGAGGAGCTTGCAGTGTATGCTTTCTGACATGGACAAAGTTGACGTATCTACCCCTGGTGGCTTCCCCGACGAGCCTCCACTTCCCAATGGAATTAGTTCCACAAAAGTTAACTATGATGTTTCTGCTTTAAGTAGCATCTGCCAGCCAGTTCCTGAAGATATTTCACCGAGTAATCAGAGATCACCTAAGGCAGTCTCAAATAACATTGCAATTCCAGGAAACTTGGATGCTGGTGAATCCCAAGATATAAGTTGCTTTGAAACCCCAAAGACTGCTGATTGTCTGGAACAAAGTATTTTTGATGAAGACACTGGTGCCCAGGTTCATGTTCTGAGTCGATGTAATGCTTCTGCTCAACTTGATGCATCGAAGTCTATTTGTGAGCATGCTGTTAATAACGAGCCACCATCTAATTTTTTTGGTTTCCACCTGCCAGAAACTTCTAAGGAGGGCGAATTACACGCTTCAGGTATTTGTGCTAGAGTTTTGGGTTTGTTGGGGATAAATCTGTGTGCTATATTGTAATGTTGTTTGTGAATGTACTCTAACAGTTCCAGTTGAAACATGCCATGCAGCAGGTTATTTAGAACAAATCTCAAAAGAAAGTCTCGTCAAAGAACCTGTTCCACGTGAAGACATTCGGAAAGATACCGACAAATCAACTGATCGAGCAGATAATGTTGTTCCAGAAGGTCGCCACATGGAATTTATGAGCAGTTCAGCTGCCTCTGCCTTGCCAGCTCCTGAAAAAATTCTATCAATGTCAGGAGGGCTTGTTGATTTACCTCGGAGTATTTTCCCAGAGGCTACACCGGATTACTTGGCGGGGTTCAATGAGGCTGATGCTGGTGACAAATTCATTTCAGGAAAGAAGCGCAGTTACACTGAGAGCACACTAACAGAGCAGAGTCTCAACTCAGCTGAATCTTCAAGGATGGTCCGTTCCAAAAAGTCTGGAGGATTTATTCCCGATGATGATGATTTGCTTTCTTCTATACTAGGTACATTGGAGTTCTCCTTTTGCACTTCATAGAAGGGAAGGGTGACCCTTTTTACCTTAATGAAAAATTCTTTCTTCTTTAGGATATGACATATATCCTCCTTTCTGACTTATGTGAAACATTTCCACTTTCCTAATTATTCGCCACAATTCTGCTTAGTATGATGTTATAATATGTCTGTCAAAGTAACCTTGTAAATCTTTGAACTCAGTTAAGTATTACATAACAGGGGTGAGTGGAAATTAACATTTTTCTTGAGGTTAGACCTTATTTGTTGTAACAATCTTCATTCTTATTTCAGTTGGAAGAAGATCTTCAGCGCTGAAGCTTAAGGCTACTCCTCGACCTTCTGAGATTACATCAAGCAAGCGTGCCCGATCTGCTGCTCGGATGAGTGCCAGTAAAAGGAAGGTTCTTATGGATGATATCATGGTCTTGCACGGAGAGTATGTTCTGTCGTATATTTTTGTTTCTGTTCATGCAAATGCGTCTTGTGCTTTTACTAGTTTAGATCACTAAGCTGGATGATTTATATTTCATTTCTTGTTGTCAAAATATAGCAGATTAAACCACATGAAAGGCATAAAAAATGTATCTTGGGCTTTTAACAATCTATTGCAGAGTATAAAATTATAAATGCATCCGTATCAGCAATCAGACTGAGATTCGAAACCGGCATTTTCTTGGCACTGCGTCTTTTGTCTATTTTAAATAAGATGTGCACTATAGTCTTGAATTAGCTGCTTTTGCTCTGCTGAATTACTTATTGTGTGCCACAGTTAGGTGCTGGTTTTACTCTGATCCAATGGTCAAAGGCCTGTCTCTTTATAGGCTTTGTTTTGATGCTACAAATTTGTGTTGGTTGCCTTGTCTTGTTGCTTTATGTTTTTCCCAGTCAAATTTGAACACAACCCTTGTTATTTTGGATACTTTATTCCTTAATGCTTCAGCATTCTGACTACTGTTATCATGATTTCTAGTCCAGCCACTCTGGTTCTCATGTTATACTTGATCAAAGGTGTTGGAAAATATGATATTGTTGACAGATAAAACAACCTTAGACTTCGTAATGACCGTGAACAGATCCTCTAAAAAGTAAGTTGGTTCTTGGTTGGATCACAGATACCTCTCAACTCATTTTTCTATCATTTCCGTTTGTGCAACCAAGGTAGTGGTTTAGCGGTCGATGAAACTGGAAAAAAGACCATGGGATACCAGGGTTCGAATCCCAGCAGAGGCCAAAAGCTAAGTGATCTCTTCCCATCTATGCCTATGTATTGGTGGGCAGAGTTATCCGGTGCCTGTAATAGTGGGGGGATGTAGGTGCACTGAGGAATAGTCGGAAGTAAAAGAGAGAGAGAGAGAGAACTGACTATATTTTGTTTGTTTCCGCTTCTTGTTGACATGCCATAGCTGACCCTTCTAGTGGGCTATTCTAATATGTGCTGTCTTGTAGTGCATTGATGTGGGTCTGAATTATTGCCAATTCAGTTAGGTTCCCTTTCCCAAATAGTTAGCTTTTGTCTCGTCATTTCTGCCTTATTTCCCAGTGAAATGCTTTTTCCTGATAATCTGAAAAATCGTTTTATGTGTTTAAATAGCTTCTCTCACCTCATTCTTTAAATAACTGACAATACATATTTGCATTTGTGATAGTATGATAAGACAACAGTTGATACATGCTGAGGACATACGTCGCGTAAGGAAGAAAGCTCCTTGCACACATGCTGAAATCTCAGCGATCCAGAAACAGTTGTTGGAAGATGAAATTTTCAGAGCAGCAGTATTAACTGGTGGGTTCAGGATGCAAGTCTACATTTTTGCTATTTGATTGTCTTCTTCTTGTTGAATCATGCAATTGTTTTTGTTGTGGATATTATAAAAGGTGATCACATTTTGTCTATGTTTAATCCATAATAAGTGCTTATATGAGCTAGCTACACTTCAAGTGTCTTGGATATTTGTTTTATTGATTAGTTTAACATCTCTCTACTTGGATGTATGCCTTGGAACTATTAAGCAGATGTGTTTGGTAAATATGTTTACTTAGACTCTATGCCAAGTACTGTCATATAGTTTGTTCTAATGACACCCTAAGAATACAAGCACATGCTTTTAAGTTTTTAAGTTCTTTTGCTAATTGTTTCATGTTAGGAGAAGGCACATTTATTGCCTGCCTCTTAACTTTGTTCTTG
This sequence comes from Solanum etuberosum, assembly GCA_029582245.1. NCBI lineage: Eukaryota > Viridiplantae > Streptophyta > Magnoliopsida > Solanales > Solanaceae > Solanum > Solanum etuberosum. The sequence continues at coordinate 73,187 of JAJONR010000703.1, forward strand.
GTGCTGCATAACACCAATGGCCTTTGCTAGCTCCTCATATTGACTGAATTTGATACTGATTCAGGTTTGTCGGTGGAATTGGCTTCTTTACATAAGCATACATTTGACTTGAGTACTGTCAAGGTCTCTTCTTCTAGTGATGTTAGCTGTTCTCATGCTGAGATGGCGGTCGAACCCCAGATAACTGCTGAGTATGCTGAAAATTCCATCTCAAATTTGGAGGAACAACGTCAACAACCAAGTGATGAGTGTGCTGAAAAACCCATCTCAAATTTGGAGGAACAACGTCTACAGCTAACTGCTGAGTATGCTGAAAACCCCATCACAAATTTGGAGGAACAAGCAGCGACAGTGTTCAATGAATCACATGTTGAAAGGGAGAGTGGAAAGGAAGGAAGCGATGAACGGTTTGTAGCTAGAGATGATAGCATATTAGGAGCTGTTGAGGCTACTATTCCAACTGAGAACAAGGAAGTTGATGTGCATGACCAATGTTTAAATAGTGACGCCTCTCAATTGCGGCCTGATACTGTCACTGATGTAGCAGCGGCCAATGGCTTTCATCTTGAACCTTCAGATAATGCAGCAGAAATAGGACCTCAGGTAACTTACCTTTCAGGTGCTGATGCAGCAGATACTGCCTCTGCCGCCAAAGAATTATTGGCATGTCCTAAAAGTGGTGGATTAGGTGGCGATGGTGATATCATAGCAGGTCTACCTCTGACAGATCCATTTAATGAGTCTGGAAGGGAAGGTGCTTTTATTTTACCGGAAGTATCATATGGATCTCCCAATCGTGCACCGGCTGCTCAAGCTGATAAGTCTCTGGAAAATTTGAACGATGAAAACCTTGTAGTTAGTAGTGACTGGCCAGAAAGCAACTACTTTATTTCTGAAGCTGAAACTGGAATTGAAAATATGGTAGAAGATGCAGTTCTATTGGAGGCTGCCCAAGACAGTGCTGCAGTTGAAATTGCAACTATTGTAGAAGATATAGTAGCAGATGATGTCAACCAGAGCTTTGCTGATAACGTTATAGGCACTGAACAACCCAACACAGATGCTTCATATGATGAAACGAATATGCATTTGCTGGATGATCCCATAGGAGCCGGAGACTATCCATGTAAACAAGAAGATTTCTCTTACAATATGATGGGCGCAGATCTCACGGATGGCAATCTGGGGGATCTAAATGTAAGTGTGCTAGCTTAGTTTCGAGTGCTGGTCTTCTGGAGTTTCAGTACTCTCTCTCTCTTTCATGTATTATACATGACAATCTTATTTTTCTTTTTATGATGTGTTGGATAGAAATTGCAGACAATTGCTTTGTCAATAATTAAGTGCCTCTCTTTTATCAAAGTTGAAGTACCTGTATCTTCTCCTGGTCTTGACAATGTTGCTTCCTTGTTGCTTCTTGACCTCTATGTTGCTCTTTGTTCAGTATGGGTGGTTCTTTGGAACTCAGAGAAAGAGGAAGAAAGCAAAGAAAATAATTACCTCTAGATTGTTACCAATAGTGTCAGGTCTCAATGTAGTAAGACCTGATTGGATAATCTTTATCTAAAAAATTCTAGCAAGTAGCAATATGTACGAGCACAAATCTTGACTTCATGTAGATGAACATTGTACACCGGAGGTTACCTTCTGTCTTGCACTGTTCTTTCCCCCCAAACTACTAGATTCTTTATCAGCTGAGTGCTTTTGTTAAAATGGGCTTGAAATGACGGTCCTTTTCTTTGCTTTGATGAGAGATTTACTTTGATATGTGCTCTGCTGATTTGTGCTTTCCTCATTTGTTTTTTTTTGGCAGGATCTAGATTATTCAGCCGCTGGAAATGATACAGGTTTATTTTCCCTCATTTGCAACCAAAACTTGAAACCTTCCAATTGCCTCAAAAGAAAGAAAAAACAAATAATTTCAAAGTCGAATGGGATGAGAATATTTTCAAATTTCCAGTAAAATTAGGCATGTTTGATTAAGATGGATTGTCTGTCCTTGCTTGTTTCAGAACCTTGCATCTGAATTTTCCGATGTTCATTAAATTTGATAATGGCTTGCAAAATCTGCATTCAATTTGATGTTATTTGTTGTAAAATGGTTTCAAAAGGTCTCTCCTCAAAATAATCATGGACAAATGTTGTGAATTGTGACCTTTCTCTTTGTACCTGTCTGATTTGATGTGTGAAGAAATCAGGCACACAAGTAGAAGAGTTTGAGAAAATGTGTGAAGACCAGTGTCTTGGCCCGGAATACTTTTATAAGAGCAATTTACAGTGTATTGTATTTGTGGGATATGAGAGATTTAACTCCATATTTCATCTAAGATTACTACTATCTCTATTACAAAATGGTCAAACCATTTCAGCTATGTGGCAACATTGGTAATGTAGTTTCTTTGGAAGTTTTTGTAAGATTTCTCTAAGGTCTTGTAGCTTTGGTGTAACATTATTTTTGGTATCTAGGGTTTCTGAACTTCGATGACGATGATGATGAAGAAGCTGAAGCAGCTGATGATTATGTACCTGCTGCTGATGTCACCCGTATCACTGAGAACATTGGATGGTCCTCTCGTACTAGGTGTGCTACTTGTCCTTCATTTCCTGTTATTCTACTATTACAAGTCTAGGGCTGCGCAACCTGAGTGTCATTTTTAGACAAGTTTGCCCTCCTTGCCTGTCTGCTTTTTTCCTGTGGTTCAGTGTTTTTACAGGGTGGTTCATACATTGGTTTCTGTCATTTAATCTAACGAGGGTAAAAGTACAAAATTGTCAGAGTAACAGACTAAGCTCAAATTTCACAATAGAAATATGTTTCGGGAAGGACCTCTTTAGATTCCTGCTTCTCGCTGTATACTTTGACCAAATTCTTTGATTTTTCTTTTATGTTTAAATGGTGCATCTCGTCTTTTCTTTTTCCTGACAACTATAGACATTTACTTCCTTGCCTTCCTTCTCTGATTCAGCTACCCCTCTTCTTTTAGTGCTTGCAGAGAGGTTCAGATAATCTTTTCTGCTGACCAACAGCTCTTGCATATTAAGGTAGTCCATTGTTAAAGTGTGGTCTCATGAACAGTGGTTGAAATTGAACCAGCATAATGAAAAATATAGCAAAAGGGCAGGCCCAGAGTCGGATTCAGCCAACTAAACAGAATGGCAAGCTTCATTACCATTTGGGAAATCCCATCAGTTCAAAAACCAAGTCTTAATCTTTGGATTGACAAGTAGCAGAAGGAAAAAGTCCGACTTAGGCTGAATATAGGAACTGAAGCAGTAGTTTTCCATCTGGTTAACCATTTGTTCTTTAACCTGTTGAAATGGTGCCTAAAAATCAAATTAAGAGCTAGGAGGGGTCTCCTCTAGTCGAGCTAATTTTCTTTTCTTCCTCCCCAAGAGCTACCACCTTGCTCCTTTGGTGACTCGAACCCACAACCTCAAGGTTGGAGGTGGAGAGTGCTTACCACTTGAGCAACCATCTCGTCTAGTCGAGCTAATTCATTTCTCAATTCTTACTTTCGAGGTATAATGTCTTTCAGAAAGTCCAAAATGGCCTATCATTCTTTTTAGTTACACCCACCCTTTGTCTACAACAAACAACGCTGTCATGTTGAAAAGGGACTTCTACAGTCAATTTTTATCGTAGAGGCCGAAGCATTGCTAGAACTCATAGAGGCTCTCTAGGATTAGACGAGGGCCATACTTTGGCTATGTTTCTCGGACTCTTCAAAAATATCAGCGGGTGCATGTCGGATTCTCCAAAATTAGTGTACTTTTGGAGAATCCGACACGGGTGCGGCATCAAAAGTGAAGAGTCCGTGCAACTTAGCTTTTTGGTGTTTTGCTCACTATACTGTAATTCCATCGCAAACTTTGTGCTGTTTATAAATACAATTATTACATTTTAAAAAGTATATTTTTTAAAAAATCATATTTGAACTGCTGGAGTTTATTTTTATTATAATACATAAGTTGAAGAAGATGAAGACGTGATACAGGTCAATAAAAATGTAAAAGAAACTTTGTTGGTGTAAAATGCATCCTTGATGCTTTAGACTGGAAAGAGTGGTTAACTGCAGAATAGATAAGCGAAGAAAATCGTTCCGTTTTGAAAATTGAAAGGATCATACCTACTGAATACAGCAACTTACTGCTGCACTTTAACATAAATCGAAGAATCTTCTCCAAGATAGTAGTTTGTGGTTGGAGTAAGGTAAAGCTGTCTAAAGAAACTTATTTCCCTCCTACCTAGAGAATGGATGGTATAAGAGGGTTGGTAGATGAGTTCCATAGTGTAAGCCCAGAATTTATTAAGAAAGCTTGGTTAAATTTTTTTAAAACTTCAAATGATAAAATGGGATACATACTTGCTCGAAGTTTACAACAGGGATATTAGTCCGAAGGCTTTGGTCTTCTTTCGTTTTACCTATAGACAGGCTCTGCTATTTATTCTACTGTTGTCCGATCTTTATGATGTTATTGTTTATGAACAAAAAGTTCAGCCAGAGTTCCACATTGATGTTTGTATACACAGGGCTGTTTCCAAGTACCTCCAAACCTTGTTTATTAAAGAATCTGAGCGTGGGAGAGCGTCTCTCTCCATGGACAGTTTATTAGTTGGTAAAACACGAAAGGAGGCATCAAGGATGTTTTTTGAGACTTTGGTATGTGTAAAGCCTGCTATCATTTTTTTTTGACATTCTCGTTGCTACCTTTTACCCTTGTTTAGTGCAAATGGAATTTAAATCAGCTGCTGTGTGTGTGTGTGTGTTTATTGCAGGTTCTTAAAACCAGAGATTACCTTCATGTAGAGCAAGTGATACCCTTTGACGATGTCACAATAAGGCCTGGAATGAAGCTTATGAAATCGGACTTTTGAATCTGATATGTTTGGTAGGGAAGGATATAACATGAAAAAGTTGGTAAACAGAAGTATGTATTTCTAGTAGTTAGTCAATTGGGTCAGTTTGTGGTCTACTCTTGCTATAGTTCATTCTTTACAGTCATGTTTTGATGGTCATGTAGTTAGGTTTTTACTTGGCTGGCAGAGTAGATTATTTGACACAGGTGTGTGTTGCACTCTGTTGTACAATGTAGATCTTATTTATATGTAAATATCCTGTATAATATGTGGCCATGCTTCTGTTCTACTTTTCACTTCTTTATTTTCGTAATAAAGAAAATATATGCTTTTATATTTATTTAGGTTTCCGATACCATAGAGAGTTCGATTATTCTGCAAGTTATCATCATAACTTGTGCCCTGAAACTCGATGAACTTACCTAGAGAGAAGAGATCCAGAATTGTTCCATTAAGAACATCATTCTTAGGGCAAACATACAACTAGCCCTTTTTAACTGAATAATCGAAGTTCACAGAGTTTTTAAAGTTATATCGTTTAAAATCAAGTTTCAAACATTTGGGTCTAAAGTTTTATTGTGGTTCTGAATTATTAGAGAACAACATATCAGTGTAATTCTACGAGTGGGTGAGGTGTAGGGAGGGTGATGTGTACAGAGATTTATCCCTTCTAGTACCAAGTTGATTATCAAATAAAACTAATTATATATTTAGATCTAATGATTTGTACATAGATGTTGTTTACAATAGTTAAGGCCAAGTTTGGAATAAAGTAACCCTCTGTTAAAGTGTTACATCAACTCCCAAACATTTTCTAGGGTAGTTCTCCTAGAATTTATAAAACTAGACAGTTGAACAATGGCAACAACTACACCTGAATCCCGACGAGTAGAGATTGGCTAAATGAATATATGTTAGCCATTTCACTACATTAAGCTCATCTCGAAGATAGTTGAGTATTCAACATACTATGATCAGGGAAACCGAAAGGCGCCTAGGCTTGATTTTCTCCTCAACTTTACAACAACATTTGCTATTACGACCACAAGCTAGATTCAAGCATTCTGTATGCAGCAATTTAATCCCTGATTCAATCTGTTGTACGTCCCTTTTTGCTTAGTCCATGAAAGAATCTGTGTTTTCTCTTCTTTGAATGCCTCTTAAAGGCCCTCGAGATGACATAGGGAATGAATTGCACCTGCCAAACTTCTCAAGTTAGACGAGAAAAAGTCAAGAATCATACGAGACCTTACAGTAGCCCAACATAAAACGGAGCTCCAACTTCCAACTAATTAAGAAAGCCTATATTCAAAAAGTTAAACTTAATGCTCTTTTGGAGGAAGATCCACATCTCCATTCTAACCATTTGATATGATCTCGTACTACTTGTGAAGACAGAAAAGGAAGACCCTTAAACATAGAAGATATCAGGAATTACGAAACTCAAATATAAAGTCAGAACAATATAGAACAAAAGGCCAACTGCCACAATCAATCTACAGCACAAGAAATCACAATGATCTGCAGGACAAGCAATAAAACCCTCAAAATTCAACATCTCCTTAAGATAACGAGTAATCTAGTTCCTCTTTCAGGTTTTATACTAAACTGTAGTTTTCAATAGTGTTCTTTCTTCAACTTGAACATTTAAGAATATTAAGCTGGATGTTATGATCAGACTGCTAAAATATGTATTCCCTTTGATCACTGAGAAATCCCCGAGGGTCAGTGGCACATCATACAAAACCAGTAGATAATGGACATGTCCCTCAATCCTTCTCTACTCAAATACAAGGCATTGATCTGAAGCAGGGTTCAAGCCTGTAATATGTGCCTACCCCATACATCGCACGACGTGCTCTTACCACTAGACCAAATCCCTGGCGGCAACAGACTACTAATATTGGAAATCGCTAAAATGGATCTCCGTATGATTTGATTTACGCTGAGCTCCTAAGGATATTCATGGAAGTGGTCACTTAGAGCACTGCAGCCTAACACTACAGTGCAGGGAATATATTACTTCTGGAGATCAATATTGGTTTTTCTTCAATCTTCTCGAGAACAAACATTGGCATTTGGTAATGCAATAGCGACATGCATGTGAGCATCAAAGTAAAGTACCTGAGCGTTGTTCCTAATGCCGTAGTCCTGAAGTTTAGCAGTATCATCTAGTAACTTCTCATTGTGGAATAAAAGGCAAAAATTTGACCAGACATGCCTCCTGCATATCAAAAGAAATACACATTCAAGCTAACAAAAGCGGGAAGAGAATAAATGATAGCAGTTTACAAGCTCAATATGAGTATCATCAAGCTATAGTTCAAGTGACCACCTTGTACAAGATCTAGTGGTGCTACCCGAAGACTCCATGCCAACCAATAGACTCAAGGTAATTATTGTTAAAACTATAGTTAACTTATACAGACTAAAAGTTCAATCAAAGTTTTGGCTAGCATACACTTGAATGTCAAGTGAGCTAAAGAGATGCAATGACATTTTTCGTGTGCCAACAAATTCATTTTTTGAGCAGGGAAATGAAAGTACTAGCACTTAGACAAGCCAGGGTTTCAAAAAAGACCTGTCATCAAATATTCTCCAATAAAGTAGATAGCACCATCTAATCAATCAATTGTAGTTTTTCAAAAGTGTTGTGTCTTATGTTACAATGTCTCCAGATGCACGCACATTTGGCTGGCAGCATTAAGCTTGGTGAAAATGCTGGTCACCTGCTCTTTCCAGGTTATCCCGGAAAGATATCCATAAATCCCCTATGAAAAGGTACGGCAGGTTCAGCACCATATCATCATTCTGATTTCTGAGGCTACCTTCAATCTAATTCTTCCTGACAAATTGCTGATTTAGCAAACTTCGACCTCTCCCTTAATCTATTGCTGTTTCAACTTTTACACTCTTCCTTTTGCTTCTGACAACTGAACATATGTACCCTCTTACAGTAAGTGCCAACAATTATATTTTGGCTTTCGAGTTTCAACATTTCACTTTTCGGTTACTAAGAGTTAAAATTCTCACGTATCCAAAAGAAGGCTATGATGAAAGGAAAACATGAGCCAACTCTAAGAGCACAAAGTCACAATAGTCCAGTAGCATTTCAAGCAACATACCAAGAGATGTGCCGATGACCCATCTTAGATTGCTCGGTGTCATCAATCCTTTTCCGAACAGCTTGTTTCAAGTCTTTAACTGTTGCGGAATTCATCACTGTCACATCTTCATTGAAAGGAAGAAAATTAATGGATGTAATTGTTTATTCTTGTTCATTAAAACCAGGAACAAAGTTTGCAACTAAGAACACTGAGACGTAAGTACCAAAGGAGCTGCCATCCAATTTGAGGACAGAGATACGCATGGCACTCCCAAGTTCCAAGCTGATAAGGGTGTCCACATCTGTCAGAGTTGGGTTTTTTGGTATATCAGCAAGCACAGGATCGTTGAGGAGAGCAACCAGTGTTGAATGGAGTCTTGCCTTCTTCATGTCGCTACTATATTCCAGTGAAATGCTGGTTTCCTCCTTTCTTCCCTCTGCTGGTAAAGATATGTTTAGATCAGCCAATATCCTATAAGAATCAATAGGCATACACCAGCATGGACAAAAACTAGAGAATGCAAGTCCATCCAGAAACTTCTATAAGTTACTATGGGAGCTAAGCGAGAGCAGAAAAAGTCCATACACCTCTACTCTACCTAGTACTCCCTCTGTACTTCACCCTCGTAATTCTCACCTAATATCTTCCAAGCATCAAACAGAATATAACCCAGGTAGCTTTATCATATGGCTTGTATTATGCCCATTACAATTACAGAGAAACCATTTGGTTCTGTGCACGCACACGTATGTTTGTGTGGGAGAGAGGGGAGTTAAATCCTATGTTGCTCAGACTCTTTCAAAATGTCGACGCGTGCGTGTCGGATCCTCCAAAAATAGTGTATTTTTGAAGGATCCGACACGGGTGCGGCATCATTTTTGGAGAGTCCGAGCAACTTAGGACTTAAATCATATTTATATATATTGAACAGAGAAAAAGAGATTTCTCATGCGAATTCATTTCACGATGGACTAGGGAAGTGTACTAATCCATCTCGGAAACCTCCTGAAACAAAAAAAAATAGAAAGAAATATTGACATTAGTTCAAGCTTTGGTTAAGCAAGCTATTGGAGTGTCGAATAGGTATGTGCAGCCAAACATAGATCGCTCACTATAACTGGCCTCTTATAAACATCTTTTCTTCATCAAAATTGATCTCCTTTCTTATAGTTGAAACTTGTTAAGAACATAAAAGAAAGTAAAATATGATGATCTAAAAGTAGTGATGGGCAAAGCCATAACGAAAGACCGTAATCTCATGATATCTTAGCAAAATATCTCTGATCATTCGAACAAACATGAACCTATGGGGCAACATCCACAAAAAAAAAAAAAAAACTATTTTCAAAATGGATCTACCTGGTCTTATGGACAGTATTTGAGAAATTAAGCATTTCAGAAATTTTCTAAAGAAATGAATAGTAATTTCTAATTCTCTGTCAGTGATAGGTTCTTGGACTTTGCAAGATTTTGCAACTCGGTTTCCTCTTCCTAGCCCTCCCAAAAGAAACAAATAAATACATAAATATATAGATATGTGTGTGTGTGTCTGTGTGCATAAAAGTATAAAATGTGTATATAGACACAACTTTTTTTATTTAAGAAAGAGAACTGTACAAGAATAGGAGACCCTGAGGAAAGTGAAGAATTTTTTGGGATATGAAGCTAAAAGGAAATGCAGTTACTACCTGTGAGTTGTTTAGATTCTGTAGTAAGATCTCCGGACATCTCTAACAATGCCATTTGCTGCATAACAGTGATTTAAGCAACTTAGTATATGAAGTTTAGGGACAATATAGGAGCATATAATCCACCTCGCAGAAAGCTAAATTTAAAAATCTAAACAGCTGAAATGGCAAAAAGAAATCAAACTGTGCTGCAACTTTCTAGACCCAACAGAAGGGTAAGACTTTATTGAAAATAGCATCATAACAATGGCAAAATCATTATACCTCCTCTTTAGCTTCCAGGTCCTTTTCATCTGCCTTCGTTTTAGCCATGCTAACATCTCTGTCCTTCCTGCTTAGGCAAGTAATGAGTGACTCAAAAAATTGGTAAAGGTGCTCATATATGCTGATAAAAAAAGCGATACTTATTGCACATTCAAAAGGTAGATGTAGCCATTCTCACACACACTGAATAAGTTTGAAAACAATTGAAAATGCCACTCAGACGTCCAGAAAACAGTAAGCAGTCTCCAAGAGATGTCATCACTTATAGTTATGGGCATTGCATAGGAAGATAAAACCTGCCTATTTTGCATGACTAGAGGTCTACTCTGTTGCACTTCCCTTTCTTTTCTTATTTGAAGGAAAACGTGCTCCTTTGTTCATCATAACATAATGATACAGTAGAGGATCAGCAATAATGGAAGAATCTATGCATTAGAAATAGTCACAACAGATACTTGACATATATGCTTCCTTGAGATAATAACTGCAATGGAGTTGTTGCAATTTCCTTCTTCTCATGTTAAGAAATAGGTGGTTGTTCAATGAAGGGCAATTATCTGAAAGAAGATGTAAAAGCTGCCCATCATAAGGTTTGGCAGTCAATGAAATTAAGGTACTGCTTTCAGCTAATTGGAGCTATCCCTCTACTGAAGAGACAAAAAACCTTGATAACTTCATGCCATATTCTAAGTATGATCATGCTTCATTTATTCTTGCCGAAGAGATTTCCTGATTCTCAGCCTGACTAGGTATGAAAAAGGGAAGGAAGTTTATGGACATCTACTGAAAAGAAGAGTTAAAGAACCAAAGCTCCATCAGAGGCTTACCGGTTTTCAGAACCAGTTGGGTCGAACACCTGAGAGAAAGATGGAATAGTAATTAGGTTATTTTTTCCAGCGTGAAAGAGGAAAAATATGCAAAATGCATTTGGAAGTACAAAATTTTCCAGCTAAAATTGAAATAACAATATGCTAGGATTCTGACATCCGTTTCATTTTTATGACCTTCAAGAACAAGCAAAGGAAGCTAACAACTGTTGGTTACAAGGTTCAAGAAAAGATGGCACACTCACCAATATAAAAAAAGAAAAGATGGATATTCAATCACTTACGAAGGTATTATAACTTTCTATCTTATTTCACCGTTGTAAATCGCTGTCTACTATTCCTTTCCCCATCGTTCTCATCTGATTCCTCTTTCAGATTTTAGAGATATCAAGATTTTACTTTCTTCTAGCACTCTCACCGACACATTAGTCAAATTTCTTATATTCTCTTGTTTGCAAGGTAGCAATTTCAAGGCAACGCAAGCTCCAACATCCGTCAATTCCTTCCTAATGCTTGTTATCTATTTGCAGATGTCATCCCCAAAGACCATCTTCTTTTTGGGTGTGTCTGAGGCCACGTTCAATTAGGTTGTCTCAAGTAATATAAATGAGATTCATACTGTTATCTTCTTTCAATGCTTTACTTAATTTTCTTAATATCCAGCTTCTTACAATTTCCATCTTCTACTTAATTATTCAACGCCCAAGATCTTCAATTCTCAAACTCCACGATATGGCAGCCTATGCAAAACTTTAGTCTAATCAATCTATTAACAATTCTCTAATATTGTCCAATAGCATAATAGGAAACAGCAAGTTCAAAAAAAATAAAAAATAATACTCCACTGTAAAAGGGTATTATTCATAATGAAGCACCTCATTTTGTCTTTCTGTGTCAACACTAAAATTTGAACTGGGTCTGTGATGAGCCATTCTTTGATGATCTGAAGCCGAATAGGAGTAATCATGTCTTGGCCTAGGAGACCTATGCTCAATTACATCTCTTCCTGACCTTCGTTCTCTTTTTTCAGATGACAATTCTCTATCCAAATCCCTCTCCTTACGCCGATGCCTGTGCCTCTGTTGAGAGGGAGACCTGTCCCTACTACTGGAAGAATTGATCTCATGATGCCCCATCAGAATCACACACTTATACAACCAATGTATTTATCTGCTGCAAATCAATTACACCAGAAAAAGGGAAAAAATGCCAATTATTAAAAACAAGTAAAATTTATCAGAGCATCAGAGGTAGAAACTTACATTTAAAAAATCAGCTTAAAGATTTCAGCTTGAGAGTTTTTTAGTACTGCCATAATATGTTAGGAATCAGCACTAATCCCAATCACCTATTTCAGCAATCAGGGGAAGATCTAGGGTATAACTTACACGTCAACCCGAACCCAATAGCTTTAGTCCAAACTTTCTTAAGAATTCTATTGAATATGTACAAATTATTAATATAGAACTCACTAACTTAAAAGAACTAGAATCCTGAACCCTCCAGCGGAGACAAAAAACACAAGGTAATTCTTCTTTATCTGTCCTAATCTTGGTCGTCAAAGTTACCTGGTATGTGTTAATAGCACCTATCCGTGGAATTAGTCAAGCTGCGTGAAAGCTAACCCAGACACCACGGTCAACAAAAAAACTAGAATCCTGAACCCATAATCTTCAAACCCTAGCTTAAACTTTACATCAATTTGGTAATGAAAAACAATATAAGAACAATAATTATACTAAAAATTTCGGCAATTGAAAATCATGGGTTTCTATACACCGCAGTAGAAAATGGGAAAAGTGAAAGCAGCAATAACAAACAGTTACAGTGATAGCCCACATCAAATACACCATAAAAGGCATCAAAACAAACCCAATTATTAAACAAATCGCAAATTTTATCAGATTATCAAAGTTAAAACCTGCATAAACACCGTTTGCTTAAAAAAATCATCTAATTTGGAGTTTTTAGTATATATATACTTACTGGGCTGATGAAAATTTTCTGGAACTGAAAATCATGCGCTTCGAATAGGAGCAGAAATAGCTGTTCAAAGTGTAAAATAGTTTCTATAAGTATGTAATTAGGTTCGTTTGATATGGGATTAGAGATAAATTGATTTTTGGAATTAATTCATTCTATGTTTGGTTGAGATAAAATTATCGAACAATCGTAAAATTAAAGCAAAATAAAACAAGAAGCATAGAACATGAGAACAATAGAAATATAGAGACAATAAAGATGTGAGAGTTTTTATTATTGTTCCAAGTGTTTACCGTATGAACCATTATGTCTCTATTTTTATAGTGTTGATTTGTCATAAATACGATATTAATCATGAATATAAAAGAGGAGGTTATAGAGCTGTAAGGTTACGAGAATGATGATCGTAAAGGTGGAAGTTATCTTCGTAATAGAGGGAAGTAATGAAGATAATTAATGAGGGTAACTTCTTGATATAGCGTAAATTCACACCATAATATTTTATAACATTTCAAGATTAATTATTCGGAGATTGTAATATTATTTTTATCTCATATAGAGTGGAATAACAATCTTTAATGTCTATGGTAGTTTTTTATGTTGCATAACTTAAATTTTGATAAGATTTACATGGTATATTTCTAGTTTAGGAACAAAATTTATCATAGATCAATTTGAGCTAAATATTAATCTAAATTTTAATGAGTTAAATTAATAAATAAACGAGTAAATAATTAAAACTTAATCGGGTTATGATTTCATAGGCTATTTTGTCATCTCTAATTGTGACAGTACTAGTTGGACATGCAAGTGTGAACAACACAATCTTGCCAATCCACACTACACATTATAATTGGAGATGACAAATAAATGTGTAATTAATTTCCTTCACTCTTTAAATAAATTCACATCATCTTTTAGAAAACAATAAAGACTATTTATGTTCATCTATATTAATCTGTTACAACAAAAATATGATGGTCTGGAATTGCATTTATTGAAATCTGCAAAAAATAAAACTAAACAAAGTTTATAATAATAATTAAAAAACAATGTTTGAATTTGATCAGAAATAATTTTTTCAGAATTAATGCGGGGCGGTTAGGTTGCAGCTTTAATAATAATTTTTTTTTCAAAACTGATTTTTGTTCTTAAAAAAATAATGTTGTCCATGTGCATGACTTAGATATATTTTAGTTTAATTTTCACACACTTTAATTACCAAAAATACATTAGAAATTTGGATTAAACATTTTTTTTTTTTTAGGATTAAACAACTTAAGTATTTATATTAATAAATAAAGTTTTTATAATAGCATCCAATATAATGTATTATAAACAAATGGTTCACATCTTATTAAGTAGAATTAATTTATACTTTTATAAATAATAATAATAATACTATTTAAACTTACATGTTTACTATCTTTTAATTTTGTGTATGCATTTATATTTAACATATTTTATTAAAGGGAAAAAGGACGAATATACTCCTGAACTATCGTAACTGGTATGCAGATACCCTTCGTCATACGTTTGGAACGCTGGTGCCCCTGCCGTCCAAACACTAGAGCATATTACCCTTTATACTAACGGACATACACGTGTCATAATCTTATCCACCGACACGATATTTATTAAATGGCGGACCGACGGATAAGATTGTGCCACGTGTCCCTATTTAGTCTTCCGTTAGAGTTAAGGACGGCAGGGGCACCAATGTCCCAAAAGCATGACGAAGGATATCTGCATACCATTTACGATAATTCGGGATATATTTATCCTTTTTCCCTTTATTAAATTATTAACTTCTTTCTAGACATTTTTTATTGGATAAGTTTTTTATTGATGCATCAAAAAGAAAAACAACGAGTTTAAAAGAAAAAAAAGAAGAATTAGAAAAAATGTTTCGATAAATCGCATTGTTTTATTGTTGTTTTTGCTCTCTTCTAGTAATTATTGTTATTTTTGCTCTCTTCTGTTTTATTGTTGTGTGATAAGATACTCAGACCCCACTTATTGGGATTTCAATGAGTTTGTTGTTGTATTCCGATCTCGGTTAGCTTAATGTACAATGGCTAACTATAAATAGGAAAAAGTTTACATGTAGTATGAATGGTGATTTTATTTCATTGAAAAATTTACAGTTGATGTGCATGTGCCTTAGCCTGGCAAAGAAGTAACCTGTGAAAAGGCTTGTTTTTTCAGTCACAGTCCATACAAGTTCATAGGCATTGACAGAGGAAAACATTACACATAATCACATCAATCAGAAACTAATTGGAAGGGGAAGATCCTCATCGTCAATCAGACGTAGAGTTAACCCTTGAATGCTACACTTTATCCAGAACTTATTAAACGACATACTGAGAAGAAACGCGTAGACTTATCTCAAGAAACTTGTAATTTCTTAGGATTGTTGATCCATACAAGTTAAATCTGTTTGACAGTGAGTTCACAGACTCCATATACCAGGCACCTTGAGCCAAACAAGAAAAGTCATGATTTACACCTATCATACAAGAAAGATAAAAAAGTTTTCCATGTAAAAAGCCTTAAGCAGCACACAAAGAGTCACTAGAAAAAGAAAAGATGAAAATATGAGCTGCTAACTTCAGAACACAAGAAATTGGTTAATCTTCTTTCCCATGTTTTACTTGTCCGCCTTTTAAGAATCTCATGAACCAGTAAGCAGAAGATTTCAGATGCCGGTTTAGCCCATTCTTGAAGTCCACATATGTCAGACCGAAGCGTTTTGTATAACCAAGATTCCATTCAAAGTTATCCAGCAATGACCACGCAAAATAACCCCTCACATTAGCACCATCCCTGTCGAGACAAATGTAGGTCTCCGTTCATATGTATAGAGTGTAGGCAAAGGCATCACCATCCAGTCAAATGGTAATAAAAAACACAACATTTGATTGATCCCGTAATAGTGGAATCATGCAGCCAGCAGCTATTGACAAATGTTCATGAATTTATGATGTAAATGCAAAAATATCATGCATAAAAAGTTCTGCCCTCCTTGTATGTTATACCAGTCATTTGTTGTGCTAAATAGTTGGACAACAGGTAAAGTATGCAGGGACAATTATCAACAACTTAACTACTTTTTCTTTTTGACAACCGGAAGAACAGCAGACGACAGCTGTTTCTGGAAAGAAAATTTTAAGATGAGACAAGAGTAGGAGATCTCAGGTTCAAGTGGATTGAGCATCCTGAGGTCTCAGGTTCAAATACTAGAAAAGACAAAACACTAGATGATTTCTTTCCATCTGTTCTAGCCTTGGTGGACATATTTACCTGGTACCAGGTGCTGGTGGGAGGTGGCAGGCACTACGGTTATCAAAAACAATATCTACTTGGCGAAGCTTTCCTATCAATGTCTAAAATGTGAAAACTGAATGCGGAATGAACTAGAATATTTCAAGAGGCAAGTAATTCATATAATTTGGATGAATTGACAAATAGAAATTTGAATGAATGCAGCCAAGAGAATATGCAGAAGAATGAGCTATCTAGGATCTGACAGAAATCAACAATAATTGTTATGCATGTTGATGCCAATACATGCTTATAACACGAGGGCTATGAAACACAGGTTTGTGAGAGTACGCACAAGATTGCCTGATGAATAGCAGCAAGGTACGCCTTGAAGTAAGAAACTCTTAATTTATCATCCAACATCTCATGGAGAGGAGATATGTCATCATCGTCATCATCCATACCTAAACATGAAAAGTGAAGTTGCAAGAGAAAAAAACTGAATTAGGTTATCACATGGAACAAATACTTGTAAGTGTTCATCAAACTGTTAGTATAAGTTTGAAAATGGAAGTATCTTTAACTTAATTCATGTCGCGCGGTTATTTTAACAGTTGGAAAATTAGTTAATCAGGGAAGCTCAAATAGAAGCTTTTCCTGTTTACAAGGTGCTTTCAGGCCTTCATTCTTTAGACATTGTCAAAAGCTATCGAGTGCCAAAGAGAACAACAATTTATTTCACTACACCGTTTTGACCTCATAGCAAATCGTTGTTGCAGGTTAGGCCATAGACATTCGGATTGTCCAAACAGGGACCATTGCTTCCCCAAAACAAGAATAACAACGAAAGTGCTCTGAGCATAATTTAAGTGCTGCATTCAGCAGAAAATCATACTCAAGATCATCATGTATGCAAGCCAGGATGGATTATGCAGAGTGCCAAAACCACTAGAATGGAGATAATTGTCATATTTTCTAATAAATCCTTTTCCTTCAAAAGAACTTCCAATTTTAAGCAAATGGAAATTTCTTGGTCAAACATTTTTTCACATATAGGCAATAGTTGTATAAACATGATTTTTTTTTCCAAACATTTTATGAAAAAGCTTAAATGATAGTAATATTTACGGGATCAAGTAACACATACACATATATATAGAGCAGTCTTTGTCTTAAGTTAGACAAGTTGGACGACCTCCGAATTTCAAGCAAAGAGACCAACAAAAACCTAAGTACTACACCCATGAAAAGCAGAAGGCATTACCATTCTCAGTGATATACACTGGTGGATTGTCATATCTCTCTGCAATGTAGTTAAGAACTTTTCGAATTCCCCAAGGAACTACATAAAGCCATGATGATGCCGCCTGCACGAAGTTTTACATTTTCAGTATACTATGTCTTATATATACATCCAAGGAACTGGAAAAGAGAGACCACACATACTTTCTCACCGATCACCTCTCCTCCTTCCCATTCAGCTATGACAAACAGGGAAAGTAACAAAACAAAAAGAAAAAAGGAAACATGAGTCAACTTAGGAAAGCACTCACATATTTATGGACTAGAAAAATCTAACAAATGACAAAAGTTGTTTAGGTCTCACATACCAATTATCTCTACATCCTGTATTTTATAGAAGTCATTCTCTTCAAAACTATTTGCTGCATGACCAACAAATCTTGAAGTATAGTGATTCAGACCAATGAAGTCCAACGAATGTTTTAGCAACTCCCTGTCTCGCTGTGAAAATTTTGGAAGCCTATCTCCAAGTCTTTCACGCATGCTTTCAGGATAATCTCCAAAAAATATTGGATCCAGGTACCTGTTAGAATGTTTGTGAAGAAATTACAAAAATCCAAAACATAAAAGAGAAAGTTGAATGGTGATACCTTATATTGATTACATACATGCTTTAAAAGAAAATATATACAAGATTTTCAGATAGATACATAGAAAATTAGAAGTAACAAGGTCTAGAGCCTCAAGAAGGTTAATTTCATATCATTGGATAAAGTCGTTTCAAAGAAAATATGAATCAAACTTCGTAACAAGTCACAATAAAGAGGGTAACGGTGACCTTTTATCCTAATACCTTGATGGTAAGTCCAGAATTTCATGGATTTTAAGCAAAAAATTTATTTTTCCGACTAAATGATTCACAAAAATGATGATAAACAGATTAATGTAGCGTGATCAAACTTTTCAGTATGTTAGGCCTTTTTTGGGGTAATTTTCTACGTAAGTAAGTGAAATATATCAGGCTTTCAGCTGCTCGACTTGAGATGAAAGATGAAGACTCAAATACATTCTCTCTTAAGCAATCAATTATACTTGATTATTAACATGGACCTCCTTAACAAAATAATTATTGTTAACCAAGTCATTAGTGTTTAGCGCCTCATGCAACAGACAATAGCTTTTAGGGTGATGATATTACAGGTTTCTCTCTTCAGCCCATGTGTTACCTATTCTATCCGATATCTGGACCATCACTGAGATACATTTTTTATGACCGATGCACCCCTCGTTGAAAAATTATCCTGTCTAAAGAAAGTAAGAAAATTTTGTTATGTATATGTATATATACTATTTGTTAAAGCCCCTTGATTTCTTTTTTCTTTACTTTTTCATATTTTGACACCCCTTGATACAAATCCTAGCTCTGCCACTGCTTACAACATGAATTCTTGGCTGACTAACACAGATATAACAAAAAGTACCATCCAAGCTGAAAATCAAGGCGCCTTGTTGCAGCAGCTTTGTCCTCTAAATTGTCCGATAAAGGCTCAGGCCATTCACAATCCACCACCAGACCTATTTCCCCTCCTTGCTCATCCTGTAAATATAGAACACCAATATTATCACCACTGGACAAAGCAGAAAAGTTCCATCCCCAACTTCTTAGGGAGCTTAAGTCGGGACAGAATAACATAGAAAAGAACGTAATCACAGAAATTTTAGCTACAACAGTTAAAGACAAAATATCAGTGAGAGATAACTCTGACTGGAAGAATTTCCATTAACATTTTTAAGGAAACAAGAGTAATTCTCAAACTGTAAGAGCTACCTTAAATTTATTCCTATAAATGGAAACAGCTTCTGCATGTGCCAACAGCTGATTGTGTGCTACCAAGAATGGTTCAGTAGAAGAACTTTCACTTCTTCCAGGGGCATGTATACCGGTACAATATCCATTCACAGCGGTCTGAAGAGGTTCATTAATTGTAATCCACCTCTTCACTTTATTGCCAAAGCTACCAAAGCAAGTCTCTGCATAGATGGCAAAATATTTTCTATACATTTGCCGCAAAAATCCAAGTTGATTGTTAGGAGGTGATTATCGACAAGTATTCCACAAGTTACATGGATAAACAAACTTTAATTGCAGCTTAAATGAAAATGAAAAAGCCTCCCTTCTTCAGAAGGAAATCTCAACATTGAATATCCCTTCAGAAACCTATAACTAGCATAGGGTCAATTAAACCAAAAGGCACAATCAGACGTAGAGAACCCATGAATGGTAACACTTTATATCAAGAACTTGGTTTAAATCTCATTACCGTACATTCACTTTACAACATTTACAGCAAACCGAGACATTAGTGTCCCATCGGGTATAATAATACCAAAAATCGTGCTGAAAAGGTTATGATAGAGACTTAGAATTCCATATGCACCATCCACACTGATATAAGCATCAAAAAAATCTGTAACGTGTTGATTACCAGAGAAAAATTGAAGGACAGGAGCTTACACAGTTTGTTCATCTAACCAGCCTCCACAAGATTCCTCAAGATTCAAAGGGAGATCCCAATGATACAATGTTATACAAGGTTCA
This sequence comes from Solanum etuberosum, assembly GCA_029582245.1. NCBI lineage: Eukaryota > Viridiplantae > Streptophyta > Magnoliopsida > Solanales > Solanaceae > Solanum > Solanum etuberosum. The sequence goes on from JAJONR010000703.1 coordinate 93,022, forward strand.
ATCCCTGGAAAAGCATGGCAGAAATTCATCATTGAAAGACAAAAAAAAATGCCTAATAAGTATAAAACCTTCACTTCATTGCTATGTTTACAGAGAAGAAGCAGCTGGCAGATTTTTGTACATAAAACCAAAGGGCAAAGGCTACGTATTATTTGCTTTAACATGAAGAATGAACGGATAATATCTTACCCCTCTCAAGTAGTTCATCAATAATATCATTGTAGTACTTTATGCCTTCATGGTTGATTTTGGTACCCAAACCATCTGTACATAGGTGGAGAAGACCCTATCAAAATCTGAAACATATTGCAGTGGCTAAGGAACTGCTAACTAAAAAGATAAGATCCGAGTTGCTGCCAGGCATAAAAGTCATGTAGTGGCTAAATGCAGGTATGTTAAATTGAAGTTAACTGAAAGATGGGATAGCACATATTTAGCACAAAATCAAAGTGCACCAACTTGCAAAATAAATAAATCATAAGGTAAATAATATTATTAGCCGTGGGAAGAAAAATTTACCATATACAAGAGGTATACCAAAAAGTAGAGAAACTACATCAAAACATGATTCTTAACAAAAGCCACTCAATCCTCTATACAAGTCGGGATATTTAGGGTGCACCAAAAAGCAATCAAAGAAAAAAAGGCTATTCTTTAAAGCTGTGTTTACTTGGGAGAGAAGTTGATATTAACAGAGATTGCTCACAACCAAAAATGAAAAAGCACGAAACTTGCACTGTTCGACTGAACATAAAATTCAAGAAAGGAAAGAAAAAGGCTTTCCGAAACTTGCAATCTAGTAACTGAAACCTTGAAAGCTGACTCGCAGACTACCGTCATCAAAAAATAAAATGAAAAGCTTTATACCAGGAAAGATGCGACTCCACGATATTGAAAAACGATAAGCCTTAAATCCCAACTTGGATATGAGCTCAATATCTTCCTGTATTTTAAAAGAACAAAATTAAACTGAAAAAATAGAAAAAAACACTCTGCCGTGAACAAGAACAAAGTATATCAACAAAAGAAATAGTAAAACACAAGGTATTTATCTTTTTGGACACCAAGGCAAACATAAGGCCCAAAAGAAAGTAAAATTTTCCAATCCCAGTTCCAAATTATATTCTTTGTTAAGTAATAAAATTGACAAAAAATACCACATATTCCGTGTAATCCCAAAAGTGGGGACTGGGGAGGTGGTGTGTACGCAGCCTTACCTCTACCTTATGAAGTTAGACAGGTTGTTTTCAATAGACCATCAGCTCAAGTAAAGCATATCAAAATCAGTAAGAAAAGGAAATACAGTAGTAAAAAGAAGAAAAAGCCATGCAGAAAATAATGGAGTTAAGGACACTAGCAACAATGGATAATACGACAACCAAAGCAAAGGAAGCAACAAGTAATAAACATCGAAGAATAACATAATAGGAGAGTAATAATAATGATAACGAGAAGTAGATTGTACCTTGTAGCGATGGTACTGATCTACAGCCACATCCCCAGTGCTTCCATCACATATTTTGCCTAAACAAAAACTTCAACAAAACATCCACCATAAAAAGGGTAAAAAAGAAAAAGCAAAGAGAGTTAACTACCTTGAGTATGTGAAAAAGAATCCCATATGCTAGGACCCTTTCCTCCCTCTTTGCTTCCACCTTCAACCTTTTTCCATATACCAAAATTCCCCCAAAAAAAAAAGAAATATTACAAAATGAGAGATAAAACAAAACATTAGTCCAAAAAAAATGATAAGAGGAGCATAAGCGAATCCAAGATTCAAGTTTTATGGGTCCAACCTCTAAAATTTCTAGCATTAAGCTCTTGTTTGGCCATAGATTTTAAAGAAGAAACGTAACTTAAAACGTGAAAATTTAAGTTTTTAAAATTTTTAATTTTTGATATTTAAAGTTCTATTTCGACATGCATTTTACAAAGTTTCATGATTGGAATTACCAAAAAATGGCCAAACAATTATTTGAAGACAATTTTTTAAAAACTACAGCAATTTATGTAGCACCTTTTCTTTTTAGTTTGTAACCAAAAAAAAGGTCACTTTTCTAAAATTATATCCAAGGTTAATTTCAGATCATAAATTTCAAAAATCATAATTTCTTTTTTCCTTTAAGGCTTTAGTCAAGTCAAACAGTATAGCGTAAATTGATATGGCTTGTGTCAAGTCAATTTTTAAGATTTGTGTCGAGTTAAACAGTATCAGGTAAATTGATAGGACTTATGTCAAGTCAAACAGAATCACGTAAGTATTATTTCTTGCAGTTTCAGTAAACTTCTTCACATAAGTATTGAATTCAGATAAACTCGAAACTATATAGAAGCATGGAAGAAAACCTGATAAGCAGAAGTGGCGACACCAAATACGAAGTGGGAAGGAAAATCAGCACGAGATAATTGGTGTTTAGAGCTGTAAATGTTGTTCCATTCTTCTTCTACTTTTTTCTTCTTCTCTAAACCCATTGATCTTTTTGAATTAGCTTCCATTAGAGTTCTGGGTTTAGTTCTAATGGATGAAAAAGTTCCCCAAAAACTATATGGAGAGTATCGGTTGAGTGTTGTCTTAATTCAATTTGAAGCTTTTATAGGTGAACTAAGTTTTTGTGTAGTGTTTTAGTAGGATATCTTTTATTCAAAGAAACTTACTGCTAATTGAACACTTCAACTTGTGATAAAATGTTTTTAGTAGGAAATTTTTTATTTAAATTTCAGATAAAATATATGTATGTTTTTATTCATCTATTAGTTAGTTAGATTGACAACATAAAATATGTTATTTTCCTTTAATTATAATCATCAATTTGAAGTAGAAAACGTAAGAAGATTCAATGAATTTAAGTTTATATTTAAATGAATATAAATTGATTGATGTTAATGTGTCTCGAATGATTCACGTCTCAAATCAGGTGCCGCACCGAATAATGTTAGGTAACAATAATATTGTCGATTACTCGAAAAAATGTTTTGGATGTTAAATAGTGTATCATTCATGGTAAGAAAGGGATAATGTACGACTTCAAATTGTTGATTACTTGATTAATTATGTTGCTACATCATGTTTGTAAAATAGGCTGACCAAAACACAAACACCAAGGACTCAAAAGAGTCCCCAGCCAAAATTTATCACTCATAGTCGCTATGCGCATAAGGTAAACTCCAGTCACATTACAATCAACGTACAGAAAATCATTGGAAAATGGTTTTATTTCGTATTCAAACTTTAATGAATGACTCGATTAGTACAACGGGCCACATATATGTAGTATCTTCACGGCTCAACATTCTTGGAGAACAATCAAATCGAGGATTCAGAGGAGAATTGGCTTTTCAATCTTGTGAAGTAATCGAAACTGAAATTGGAAAAATAAAAATCCTATAATGATTGTCTGCTAGAAATCATCATCTATTTTGTAACACTACTACACCAACAACAACCAAATCAAGAATAAAATCACCAAAAGGAAAGGTAAAAGAAATAAGTTAAACTAGCTTATGAAAAAGACAGCCACTCCATTGATGGGCTCATGGTTTTGACCTCTCCTTGGTTTATGCTCTGCCAAAACAAGAGAAACATCTAATTAGCCCAAAATTTCAACCTTGAAATGCCAGATTACTGAATATATCAAGATTAGATACACTTATAGTCATCGAACAAATGTATATACATAACTATTTTCCAACTATTACACCGATGAATCTAGAAGAATCTCAATGTGTAGATGGTGGTACGAAGAGGACAAAGAAAATATGAGACTAACCGAACTTTCAGTTCTTACCTGCTATGACGAAAAAGGTGCCATGAAACACCACAGAAACGTTGAGAATGGCTATTACAATAAGTATGACTCGACAACAGTTCGCCCAAACTTTTCTTCAACATCCTTGGGTGTCTCAATCTAATCCAAAAATAATGAGGAAGAAGTCAAATTTTAGAAAACATAGAAAGGGAGCAGAGTGGGGAAGTAGCACCAATACACAAGCAAAACATGGACGTACCGCATTTAGAGCTTTGAAGAGAGCCTTAACTGTGTTATGTGGGTTCCTTGAGCCAACAACCTGCCAAAGTATGATGTTACAATGATGCACTGAATAAATACCTATTTCAATATTATGTGACCTGCTTGATCAGAATTATAATACACTACCTTCGATTTCACATTCCTGAAACCCGCTAGATGCAAAATTGTTTGGACAGTTCTACCTGCTTTCATCCCTGTTTGAGTAGGAGCAGGCCACAGATATACCTGAACAGAGGTGCAAGTAAGCTAAGGTTCAAGACCAAAGAGTAAAAAAAAATGGAAAATATAGAAACTTTACCTCTATATAAAGAAACCAAGATTTTTTTTTAAAGAAGGCATAAGCAGAAAGTCACAATGGATTTTCTACGTGTATGAGCAAAGAAAAAATTATCAAAAGAAAACAACTAAAATCCGTTATGAGAATAGTTGGTACCTTGGTCTTTTTGTAGTTTGTTTGAACTGCATGTGAGATTGTATGTTCCTCATGCCGTTCAACATAATGTAGGTTCTGGAAGCATTTCTCATATGCCTGCAGAATTTAATTTTTTTATAAAAAGAAGTCTTGTTTTAGCAGACTAGCTGAAAGACGAAGAAGTCTCTTTTGGAGGGAGACAAGGTAAAAAAGACTTCTTTTCATACAGAATCTCAGCCAAGGCATTGACAAAAATGAAGCACATGCTTTTAATGCCATGGTCAAACAATAAACTGACTCATGTACCTTTTGCAGGGCAATGGGAATAGCTGGACCTTTTGCTTTTGCAAAACCAACAACTCCATGATAGTTCCCACAAGCCAACAAAGCAGTATACTTGACAACTTGTCCCCCCTGTATCACATTTCAGCCAAAATTTGTGAAATAGCTCATTCAAGCTCCATTTAAGAAGAAAGAAAAATCCATTCAATAGCTGCATTACCTTAGTAACCTTACATGTCCTATTGACATTAATGAGTTTCACATCAAAACCCTGCCATCATGAAGAAATAATAAGTGAAGATGAAAGAATGATAACACCCAATTCAGTGAAACATATATTCTACGAAATAACTTAGAATATATACTCTAAATCTCAATAATCATAAACATGTCCTCATAGGGTGATATTTTATTTATGTAAACGTTCTTGAGTTGAGTCAGTCATAAGAATCCTCAACATAGAAATAAATGGGGTATGCAAATGAGGAAACAGGGTTCCCACTTCACGTGCGGGTCTTAGGAATACCGAAAATATTAGCAAATTTTACAAGTCCTCACAACTTGGACCTAACCATGATTCAAACTCTCAGATGAGCTACTTCAATAGCACGTACTTATTGAAACTTGCAATTTGCTGGAGGCTTAAGGATGGTCCCTCATATCAGACAACTAAATGTATACTGTCCTCCTTTTGTTTGGTCAGAGAACTGTAAAAGGCAAGCAAACTAGATGAAGCATTTTGGAATCACCCAGTTTTACTTTCTCATAATGAAACGTTTTGGGATCACTAGCCCAGAACGAGAATTGATTGGTTCATTTCGTGTCAACTCCACTCTATCATCCTTATTCTATTTTATTCATTTCCTGCTAGGGACATTTCAGATTTGCTATTTAGTTTATCAGAAAGAAGAATGTCAAGATGCGCTACTTAGCAGCATCTCAATGAAAAGGTCTCCTACCAAGTACTATCATGGGAAGAGGAAAGACAAGCACCTTCTTCCCCCGAACAAAAACAGGGGAACCTTTTTGGCTATAGACCGATCTACCAGAGGTTACGAGTTTTTGACCACTGCACGGGCAAGAGCAAGATATAGCATGCTTCTATTCTACTTTCCTAACAGCAGATTGGGATCTAACTTTTCACTAATCAGATTCTCTTTCTTGCAATACAGCTTAGGAAATTTCATTACATGCCAGACCTCAAGCAACTTCTATCAAAATAACATTGATTTTTAATATTAACCTCTTTCTCTAACAGAATGAAGAACACAACCAAAACAAAATTATAACTAGTACTGCCAAATTTCCTGAGAAAGAAACACCACAATCATTTCAAGGAAGCCATCCAGGGAAATTAAAACCAAGAAGCTTAAGTCTTTTAAGAAAAGTGATTAGTTAAATACTATTCCTTCTATATGCTATGAAGCGATCAGACATGTAACCATGGTGTATGAGTCTGGCCTCGAAGTATTTGGTACCAACAACATGCTTCTTGTAACTTCTCATTTTATTAACAGAAAGTTTGCAGGATAAATGTTAGAATTCTCCACCTAAAACAACTTCCCAAAAGTTAAGTCCCATTTGCAAGAAAGTAAAACCAATGCTTTCATCTCATTTCAAATCATCTTTTTTCTATTTAAAGAAACACAAGCAAGAAAACATATTTTATATTTGAGAAATCCATCAGCCCAGTACTTCTTAGAGAAACACAACCTGAGGCTCAAGAAGGGATGAAATTTCCAGAAAATGAATGGAGCGGAAAGTTTCATACTGCTAGAAAAAACTCCGACACAATGAAACAAGACAAATCAAAATTTAAATCTAGTTCAGCACATTGTAGCACTGCCGGGAGAATCTGACAGCAGTTTTTAGTAAAGTAGGACACTTTCAGGATGATGACAAAACAATGCATGCCATGAAAAGGAATGCTTAATAATCCGAATTCAGAAACAAGAAAATTTGTGAGAGACTTATCTAGGGCTAAGTGACCAGGGTAAGAGTTGGTGCTTACTTTTCTGTACTGAGGTCTCCGTTTCTTCTCTGTCAACGAGTTCCTCTCTTCAGCAAGATCTCTGATTTCCTCTTCTAAAAGCTTACCCTTTTTCCCAAAGGTGTGGTCCAATTCAGCCAGCTTTTCTTCAAGTTTCCTGTCAATGGCATTGAGCTTCTCTAACAATATATCATCCTTCTCTTTCATGTCATCAAACTCTATGTCGTCATCGTCATCTCCTCCTTGAATCATCCCCTTTTCCTTTTCAAAACCAGCATTTTCTAAAAGATCTACAGCGGGTCCCACCTGCTGATGTTGAATGAGTCCGTAATTCTCTGGGTTGTTGGGATCATAAGCTTCTCTCCACTGCACCATTCGCATGGCCCTATTCACCTTCTGCTGCAGAAGAAATTTTTCCTTACCCTCAGACACTTTAAGGCGGTTCATCAGTTCACCAATCACCCGATACTCTGGTCTCAGCCGGAAATGCTTTTGCTCAAACTTGTCAATTCTATTCATCCATTTGTATGCATCATCAAGTGTCTCTGGTCAAAACTTCCATAATTTGTCAATTCCAGTTCGACAACAAAATACTTTCAATTGGTTTTGCAAGTCAGTTCACACTTCACATAGTTGAATTTCACATACATATGCACAGACAAACATAGTTCTAACAGTATGTTATTCTTTTTCCATACATATTCCAACCTATCTAATAAACCCCAACCAAACTTTTCCATAATAACATTTACATTAACTAAAAGTAACAGACACTATAGCCATACTGATCACCTCCATCCTATAAACAACAAAAAGAAACTGAGGCTAACTTTCCAATCCCACCAATTATCAAGCTTTCACAGTGTTAATAAACTAAGCATTATTTTGTGCCTTCTCTCCTATGTCATTTTCTTAGGACATCAATAAGCTAATAACCACTTAGGGGTCATTTGGTAGCCGATTAGAATTATGTAGGTACTAGGATATTAGTTATTCCATTTCTTTACCCCGCATAAGATAGTACACAAATTTGCTCATAACTTATATATGTATTAGTTATAGGTATTTCTAGATTGCAAACCAAATGCATAATTTAGTTTCTAAGTAGCTACCAAACGTTGTACAACTCATGCAAAAACTAATATGGGGATAAGTTGTCTCTTTACTAGCTACCAAACGACCTCGGAGGAGAAATCAAATCTTTGCATTCTACTTCAACCATTAATGTCTCAAAAGGGATTCAATGAAAATGAAACCATTGTACCTGCATCAGTGAAGTTCTTGAGAAGCTCTTCATGTCGTTTAAACTTCTTATCAAAAACTTCCCATTTTTTGTTAATAGCATCAGGAGTCCACCTCTCATCGTCATCTTCCGAATCTGAATCCGTAGGCTCAAAGCTAAACTTTTCCTCCTTGAGCTTCTTCTTCTCAAGCTTCTCAATTAATGGACCAACACCCATCGAATCCTCATTCTCCTCAGCATCAATATCAGCTGTATCTAATCCTTTCTTCTTTCTATCTTCCTTTTCCCTTTGTTTGTCCCTTTCCACCTCAAACAACAGCTCTTGAATTACCCTCTCCGCCGACGGTGTCCGGTTGTAGGACGCCGTAGAGAAGAAACGAGGAGTTAATCCGGAATGCGGCGGAAATGGGTGCCGGAAAAATGGTTCCTTTGCTGCGCCGGCGCCGGCGTAAGATGGTGGCTTACTACTGGTGAACCGCAGTTGATTGCGCAGTATCCGAGTCCAAAACGTCGTCGTTCTGCAGCTCATCTTTGATCATACAGAAATGGTGTGAAGCCAGGGAAGTGATGAAGAAGCTATTAAACCCAGGGTTTAGGGTATTACATCAGCGGGTCGGGTTGGAAATACGGGTCGGGTTATAAATACGGGTCGTCAACACAGCATTTCTAGAATTTTTTAAATTTTTTTTTGCATTACATGTATTACTATTACCAATCAACTTATCGAAGATTTATGGTAGAATTGGTAAAGTGATACTATTATAAAATTAGAATTTTTGGGTTCGAGTTGTGAAGGAAAAATTAATAAGAAGAGTTTTTTTCTTTTATAGATCTTATATCATATGAATTATATTTAATTAGGTAATAAAGTAAATATTGAATTATTTGAAAAATGTTAAAGATTGTATCGTTAAGAAAAACATTTATTCAACAAATGAAAAAGCTTATGTTTACGATTTCTGAAAATACAGTTAAAAAGGGGCAGAAATAACTAATTAAACATACTCTACTATCATATATACTAATACTATCTATACTTTTAAACAATTACATGTCTTACCACCAATTAAGAGTATCTTAAAAATTATGTGCATATTTAAACCACCTCAAATTAAGGTTTTCGTGTCAATCAACTTTTCCCCTCTCTTTTCAACCTCTCACCCATGTCCTCCACCATTGTTCTCGCTCTTCCTTCCATCACAATTTTCACCATTAAATCTCTAAGAATCATATCTGAAAAAACGGGCATTACATATTCAGATTTGTATTTATTTAATCATTACTCAAATCCACAAGCGTGCAAAGGCACGATGAATGAGAGCCTAATCATGTATCGATGCATTCTATATAAAATTTATAACTGCACTGCGGTAGCATTTGAATTTAATCTCTGACTGCGTCTTCGGGTAGGCAAATAGCACATTCAAAGAATCTTACAGCGTGGTCGGTTGCATAATTGAACTTCAGAAGCATTTTGAGGACCTTCTTCTTCAAACTTTTATTAGTCGAGGTGATGAAAAATGAAATTTTCAGTGGCTATAGTGGAGATCTGTCAGATCCAGGCGCAACGATCAACAACGACAAATCAAAAGGTGATGCAAACACCACTGTGGTGTCTAATCAATCAGAAATGTAATAGAAAATTTTCAATAAGTGAGATTCATGCATGTATCTAGCACATTATTGATGTATCTGACACATTATTAAGTTAAGACTATATGTATCTATTTTTTTATCAATATATATGATTAAGTGTATATGTATATTAGAGATTTATGCATGTATCTGACATATTATTGATGTATGTGACACATTATTGAGTTAAGATTACATATACCTAGTTTTTATCAGTGTATCTAATTAAGTATATATGTATCTGACAATATATATATGTATATGAGCTCATAAATCTGAGTTAAGAAGTGTAAACTTTATCGAATCGCAAAAAAAAAAAGATTTTAATTGTTTTGATAATTTTTAGGAGTTGTTGTATTTCATATCCTCTAAAGTTGTTACATGATTTTCTCCTTTATTAATAACTTTCAATTATGTCCCTTAACCAGACACACTCATTAGCTAATGCCTTTCAGTTATATCATATATATATATATATATATATATATGAGAACCCTAAGCCCGTCTACGTAGCGCCACCACAAACAAGGATTTCCTTTTAATTTATTTATTTTTAAAATTAGTCTTCCCCTTTCATGAAAAGTTGTGACTTTTATTGAAAAGTTGTGACTTTTATGAAGAGTTGCGACTTTTATGAAGAGTTGCGACTTTTACGAAAGGTTGTAACATTTATGAAAGGTTGTGACCTTTCCAAAAAGTTGTGACTTTTCCAAAGAGTTGTGACATTTCTGATAAGGCACAATAAGTATTTGTTCACACTATCCTTTGTTGTCTATAAATAGAGGGGTTTCCTCTCATTTTAAAATAACGAAAATTCTGAACTTCTTCTTCTACTTCTGCACAATTAGATATTTGATTCTGAACTTCTTCTTCTTCTGCACAATTAAATATTTGTGTACATTGCTCCTGTTGAGTGACTCACTGACAAGGAGACACTGTGCATTCAGTGAGCTCGATTTTTCCTTTCTGTTTCATTCTATTGTTACAGATCCTGGTATGCTTTTTTACAGTCATTAATTTATGCTTATGACATTAATTGTTGTTTTTGAGTACATGTTTTAAACTTTGTTGTTTATGTTTCTGTAAAGTTATTGTTATAAGTATTTGTTAGTACAGACTCTATGTAAATCCAACTATTGCAGACTTACAAATAACTTTTTACAGAATACATTTATTTACAACATTCTCCAATGAAATCTTTTCTTCTCCAAGAGATCAAGCCTAAAAATTTATATGTTTTTTTGTTGTTTTCATACTAATGTTAATATTAACAGGAGTACAAAAAAATAGAAAGTCAAATGATAGAATTAAAACTAACAATTAATTACAATTATGTGATTCACAATGATGACCATTCTCTCACACCAAAATACTTTTTTGTACTTTTTTCTCATTATCCCTTACTTCTCTTTCATCATTTCAAGGATCCTTAATGTTTTGTTTGTGCACAACTTCAATTCCAAAACACTATCACAACTACATTACATATGAAATTTGGATTTTGGAAAATTGCATTCTAATTTTAAAACACATAATGACTACATATTACTTATTGATATATCATATGATTATGGAACATTTGCTCTTAATAAACACATTAGTTATATATATATATATATTTAAAAAATATTTAGTATTTCGAAAGTAATTGATACTGTTATACTAACGAAATTTGCAAAGAAGAAAATTGAGAAAAATATTTATTTGACGCTCTAATTAGAGACACTATGTAACTCATGCATATAGATGATAAAAATAAACTAACCATTGTAAAATTTCTAAAGCAAATTAATGAATCTGTAAAATGAAATTATATAAACTAGGAGAAAATAGTGTTATGATTTGTAATTTTGCCTTTTCTGTTAATAAAAGAAATGATAAACTAGAATTGAATAACCTCTACACTCTTCAAAACAAATTTATATAAAAATACTATAACCGCGGGTCCATTTACTAGTTCTTTAATTAGACACACTACTAATTGATATGCATATGTCTTACATGTATCTAAAAGATGCAAATATACATATTCGAGGACCAAAAAATGATAAGAAACTTAATATTTTACAAATTAGCGTGAATCTAATTAATTTGCTTCTAAAGTAGTGAAATTTGAGTAAGTTACCCATATAGTAAACCACGAAAAAAGTCAATATAATGAATTTCCAACCTCCCAGACCCATATTGCTAAGTCCATTAAATCCGGACTATTTGCACCGATTTCAAAGATCCGACCCGAATTTCCCCTGAACTATTTCTTTATGAATTTCCTATACACTTCTTTTCTGTAAAAACGAAGAAGAGGCAGCAGCACAAAGAAGAAGCTACTACAGAAAACTGGAGAGAAGCAAATTCAATGGCATCATTGAATGCCTCTGAAGATCATCTTCCTCAACAAGAACAATTACCACAAACGTCTTATACGGGTCAGTTATAGTCTCGATATGTGCAAATTGATTTCTTTGTTTCAAACCCAGTATGTGTGTACCTTTGTTTATTGAGAGATATGCTTGTGTATTTGTGTTATTTCTGTATTTTAGGAGATGGGTTTCGAGTATCATATTATAATTTTAAATGGGTCGAATTTTCTCATTTATTTTGGAAGGATAGAAGCTATACTTGGATTATTATAAATTGTTATTGCAGATACTGTTTTTCTGCTCAGTGATAGTAGGAGGATTTTTCAAATTTATTAATGAAAAATTATGCTTTTTTGATGGGTTATGAAATAAAAACTATAAGGATTGGAAGTAATAAACGCAGTTGGAAATTTTGGTGAAGATTGTGCTTAATATTAATATGTCGTCATGGACAATAGGATTAAGTATAGGCATAGACATTCCTTTTAGGTTTGACAATTGTTTCTTGATAACCGAATCCTTCTCCGCTTAAATACCAGAAGTTTTGTCTGCAGCACATTGCGAACCCATGATGTGTCTCGTACCACTAGAGTAAAACCCTGGAGTTTTTTTAGGTTTTACAATCCCATGTGACATTTCGAACTGCTTTAAATTGCCTTTCCTTGAGCCAAGGGTTTCTCGGAAACAACATTTCTACCTCCCAAGGAAGGGGTAAGGTTTGCGTACACTCTACCCTCCCCAGACCGCATTACACTGGGTATGTTGTTGTTGTTGTACCATCTTATGTGCCGTTTGTTTGAAGTTTTTCAAGTATTAAATTTTCAAATACAGTTTTTGTTGTTGTTGTACAATCTTATGTGACTTCTTGAAAGACTTCCAAATTCAAATTTTCAAATCTTTTAAATAGTTAGAAACTAGTATGAGTTTTCATTATGTGCTGCTTTTCATGTTGCCTCTCCTATTGGGGGTTGGGGCGCTCTTGGTGGTGGGGATGCATTATTTTTGGATTCTGCAAATATGCATGCTGGGTGCCTCATAGGGTGAAGAAAAGAAGTTTGATTCTTGTATTTCTGGTGTAGGTGAAGGCAACAGTAGTTTGTATACAACTTCTGGAGTGAGTTCTGAATTGGGTTGGTATGTGCTTGCGCAAGATCAACAGCAACTAGGCCCATATACAATATCTGAATTGCGTGGTGAGTTCCTAAACTTCCACTCTTCAATGAGTATATGAAAAACATTTTACCGTCCTCTTATTGAATGATTGCTCACCGAGAGGAACTGATACTAGTGATTTCCTTGTTTAAATTGGATGAGTTCGTCTTTGATGGTTTTCTTCATTTATTTAGGTGTTCATTTGAGTTCTATGCCTTCTGGCTCTCTATTTTGTTGTCTTTGTTTCCTTATGTTTTTTAAGTTTCAGTGCACCCGTAACTATTAGACTTTATCTTGAACTATTGTATTCAGTTGTATGATGTTCAGATGGTATGTTGGGAGATTTTTAAGCTTGTTTTCTTGACATGGACAGAGCACTACTCTGCTGGATACCTACTGGAGAGTACACTAGCATGGTCAGAAGGAAGGAGTGAATGGCAACCACTTTGCTTGATTCCTGGATTGCTGACTGATGTACCTGAGCATAGCACTGGTGATACAAATTCAGGTGAGGGATTCATCGCTTAAGAGGTGAACCTGCAGAAATGTAATAACTTAACACTATATCGCATTTGGCTGAGACGTCTGTTACCTGTTTTTGCAGTTCCTTTGACTTCTAATGATCCATTTGATGAGTATGAAAAGTTTCAAAAGGAAGTGAAAGAGGCAGAGGACGAGCAAGCAGTCGATGAGGATCAAAGGCCTTCAACTCCTCCAGATGGTGAAGATGAGTTCACTGATGATGACGGAACTAGGTACAAATGGGATAAAGCTCTTAGAGTGTGGGTACCTCAGGTAATATAATATATAGCTGTATTCTTTGTTCCCTCGTCTCTCAGAAGTTTAATTTTGTGATGTAAAACACATGTGGGTCATTTAAAACAGAAAAGAAAAAGCACCCAAGGGTGTGGCCTAGTGGTCAATGACGTGAGTTGAGAACCATGAGGTCTCTGGTTCAAATCCCAGCAGAGACAAAAAACACTAGGCAATCTCTTTCCATTTGCCTTAGTTTAGGTGGATAGAGTTACCTTGCTGGTGGGAGGTGGTAGATATTATATCCCGTGGAATTAGTCGTGGGAGGTGGTAGATATCATATCCCGTGGAATTAGTCGAGGTGTGAAAGCTAGCCCAGACACCACAATTATGAAAAAAAATACAGAAGCACTTTTTTCGTTAATCTGATAATTATGCTTGATTTTGCATTGTTCTTTATCAATAATTTCAAAAAAATGAAAAAAGAAGAAGAAAGAGTACATCTTTGTGACTTGTAATTCTGTTCCTTTATTTATTTGTGTTGGAAAGTGTCTTGATCAAATGAGGTTTTATAGGAAGATCCAACCGAGAAAACTGACTATCGTCTAGAAGATATGACTTACGCTGAAGAGGAGGAACTTTTCCCTACATTGCCCGCTGACATTTCTTCTGGAAATGAGAACAAGAACATGGATAACACTGAGGCTGATAAGAATGCTCCAGATTCAATTGAAACTGCCACAGCAACACATAATGGCAAGAGAAAACTGCCTGAAAAAGAAGAGCCTGAAAAAGCCGCTGAAAAGAAGGTAACTCACTCTTAACTTTTATGTTTCTCCAGGTCAAAGATTACTTTTGGCTTTTGTCTGTTAGTTGTCTGGATTCAAGTCTCATCTTTTTCTTCTTATTATTAGATTTAGTTATTGAAAAATCGTAAACTAATGGTTGTTTTTCATTTGTTATGATGTGCACGTTTCCATGTTCCCCTGAGATGAGCAGGCATTATTCAATGTGCCCTCTCTTCCTTCTCCTAACATATACCTCTCACACCTTTCCTTCTCTATTGTCTGCACAGGAAGCGAATAAACCTCCAGATAGCTGGTTTGAATTAAAAGTCAATACTCATGTCTATATTACAGGCTTGCCAGAAGATGTCACTGTTGACGAGGTAGTTAGCAATTTGTTGTTTGTTCCTATACATTTGTGAGAAGTGCAACATTCTTTTGACTTCTTAATTATGCTACACTAATGTGGAGATCATTGTAGGTGGTTGAAGTCTTTTCAAAGTGTGGGATCATAAAGGAGGTGCGGAACTTCTTTTTTACCTTTATATTATGGAAATTTGATTCTGAAGATTGATATGGTCACATCTAGTCTCTCAAGGTCATTTTAATTTATTTCTGCTTAGGATTACCTGTATTTTGGCGAAAGATGCATTGCAGGTTCTGTTCTTTTTGCTACTC
Organism: Solanum etuberosum; assembly: GCA_029582245.1. NCBI lineage: Eukaryota > Viridiplantae > Streptophyta > Magnoliopsida > Solanales > Solanaceae > Solanum > Solanum etuberosum. The sequence continues at coordinate 108,340 of JAJONR010000703.1, forward strand.
TGGGCTTCACTTTTTTAGTCCAAAAACATTATGGATATGCAAATGAATATTGTCTTACTATTGGTGATCCGATATTTCTTATTAAATAACTTAAGTCACACTCTCAAGGCCTAAAGACATCATAGAGTAACTTAATACATTTGCAACTGATAACCCTGATTGTTGCACCGAAGGGTGTGGCCTAGTGGTAAGTGGGTTGAGAACCATGAAGTCTCACATTCAATTCCCGGGGAAGAATTTACTAGGTGGTTTCTTCCCTTCTGCCCAAAAGCCTTGGTGGATAGAGTTACCCCGTACCTGTGCTGGTGGGCTGTAGCAGGTTCCCGTAGAATTAGTCGAGGTGCGCACAAGTTGGCCTGGACACTGCTGTCATAAAAATAGAACTGATAACCCTGAGTCCCTGATTGTTTGATGTTGAATTCCTTTTTATGATTTTTATCTTCCTTGCTTAGTTTGTTTTGCTTGGATCACTTGACTGCTTTTTTTCTCCATTGGCTGATTTTAGTAACTGTTGCATTATGTGTATTAAATGAATCTAAATCCGTCTTATAAGCACAATTATGGTGATAGTTGCACCACATGACTTAAAGGAGAGTTCTATAAGCTTATTAAGGAGCTTAAACATGTTAGCTTGTCAAGTTGTGATCTTTTGACATGGCTTATAGGGCATTCAACCATTCTGTTTTGGCATTTACAAACCAGTATATAATTTTAATGGTGAGCTATTATAAAAATTGGTAGGATCCGGAAACACAAAGGCCTCGAGTGAAGATTTATTTTGACAAAGAAACTGGAAGGAAGAAAGGTGATGCACTTGTTACATATCTTAAGGTAATGATTCTTTTCTCAAGTACAACAATGATGTTTGGAGTTTTTATTTATTCATAAGATTTTGTAGTTATTTGTTGCAATTGTTATTCATGTGTTTTATCTTCATTGGGGAACCTTTGTGCATTAGGAGCCTTCAGTTGATCTAGCCATTAAAATTTTGGATGGTGCACCTTTACGGCCAGGTGACAAAATTCCTATGACAGTTACACCAGCAAAGTTCGAGCAAAAAGGTAAACAAACCTATGTTCTTTGGTGCATTGTGTCACGTTGTACTTGGTGATTAGTCTTGCTATTTCATTGACCAAATAAAGCATGGCTCAGCTTTTTGCATTTATAGTCACTTGAATGCCTAATTGTTTCCTATGGACAAACCTTTATTGATTTTGCAGGGGAGAGGTTCATACCCAAGAAATCAGACAAGCACAGAAAGAAGAAACTCCAAAAAGTTGAGCAGAAGATGCTTGGCTGGGGTATGTCTTACATGTCTTTTACTCATAAGCTGGTTTTATGCCACAATATCACCTTTCCATGTTACTTTTGGTTCTAAGAATGGTTTGGTAAATGCTGTTTTGTTGTTTTTCAACATTCTGAAGCTTATTGAGTAATATTGTCTAAGATGTATATGTTTGCTTATATCTGCATAAATGGATCTTTGGTCTGTGTGAATTTTGGCTAATACTTTTGGAATAAGATAGTGACTGAAACCATCATTTCAGTTTGCAACAGCTGAACTGACACAATGGATGATTCGTAATTGGTTGAAACATAATGTTATTCAAAGCTTCCATCATAAACCTGTTTGTTTGTAGTCCTTAGTCAGTTCATAAGCGATCTTATTTGTATTAGCATCCAGTTCTATTTCTCTCTTGCATCTTAACCTGCCACTGGTTTTGCTCAATTAGCCTCTGGCAAGTGCATGATAGACTCACATATCAATGCCCTTTTGGTCTCATTCTAGGTCATCGTTTCCTCCTATCTATCCACCCTTAGCCTGAAATTTCCAGCCACCGAGCTCTATCACACATGCATTCTGACAAACTCCCTCCCAGAGTACTGCCTTACCTACTCTGTATGGCTATCCTTACATGAAGAGACAGTCACTCTGCACCATCAAGCAGCCCTTATTTATTTCCTTCGTTTTCAAATCCAGACAGCTAACACCCTTGTATTTCCTTCTTTGAGTTGGCCTATCTGAAAGGAAAAAAATGAGTGAGTGCACTAGATGTCTATCGTTTTTTCAAATGACTGGTACCAGGTTAGAGTGGAAATCCAGTTCATAGCTTTACTTGCCAGTTATTGTATCCTTCAGCCGCGTGGACATCTAAATCTTCACTTTCTTGAGCAAGAGCTGGACTCTATGAATTGGGTATTAGGTGCTGTCCATTCCGTAGACGAGAGACCTGCTGACCTACTAGTGGTTTTAGTTGGACAAGTTGACTCCACAAAGCAAAAAAAGCCTCAGATATTCCATTAACTATTACCTAGCCAAGAAAGGAAAAGAAAGGGCGATCTGCTAGGGGCACCTTTCTATTCCTTCTTATCTCCTACATCCTTGCAAGGGTGCTCTGTCTGCCAGACCTTGCTCCATTCAGAAGAGGAATGCTAATGAATTCATGGTCTTATGTTTCTGAGCTAATTCAAGCTTAAAGGTAAAAGAACAAAAACATAAAGCGAGAAGGATCAATTCACTTGCCATTACATCTGTATTTGTGTATCAAAAGACAGGTATAGAGCATCTTTAATCAGCTTACACAAAGTAATGTTGGGGTGGGGATGGGGTTTATGGGAATAACTAAAGATAGTCTCTGTCTAAAGAAACTACTGGCTAAGCAGGCAGTTCGAACACAGAACAATCTATCCAGAAGGGGTTTTCAGCTATGCTCAAGATGCGATCTTTGTGGAGAGCAGGCAGATATAATCCGCCATCTCCCTTTACACTTCAACTGGGCTGACCAACTGTGGAAATTTTTCCATCCCCGGGGGCATCAGATGGGCTATGCCAGAGACTATAACATCAATTTTAGTTAGTTCAGATAGGGAGGGCGGGTTAGCTAATCAGGAAGAGAAATGGAGGATTGTCCCTGCTTGCATCTGGTGACAATATGGAAAGAAAGAAATCGGAGATCCTTTGAAGATAAAGGAAGCTCCACGAAGAAATTGAAAATGAATTGTCTAGTCCTGTTCTATTTTTGGTGTAAACAAGAATGTACAGCATAGGCAGAAAATATTTTTGATGCTTTAGATTTCATCTAGATAGGTGTCATGAACCATGTGGTAAACCTAACTTTTGGGCTTGACCACACAACTTGTCCAGTCAATTTTATTTTATAAAAGTCGTTACCATTAGTAAAAAAAAGTAAAGAAATGCGTTGAGAAAGGGCAGATGTATGTTCCTTTTCAACTCTTCCAAAAGGAAGAAAGATACTCGCTTTGGGGTTTTCAGATTATTCAGCTTTTAATTTGTATCTGGAAGTGTTTCGAGTATGGAGGATTATAAGTCGATGCTTGAGGGGTATTAGAGTGTTGGCATGATGAAGCCATTAAACAGCATTGTGGATTCAAAAAGCAATTTTACCGTGTATAAATGGACCACGGTCCTTTCTCAACGCAGCTAGCTCAAGCGGTGAGAATTACCCTAGACAATATAAGGAGACAACAACCCATTTCCTCCACAAATGTGGGACACTTGAACACCTTTTCTAATGCTCATGACTGGACATCTGGAGCATGCGCAACACTGGGGGACACATAACATTTACTAATCTTCTTTGTTGCTTCTCAGTCATTAACTTATTATTATTGATTATTTCTTCTATATATTTGATTTGAAGCTCTGTTTATGGTAAGATCTTATCTGTTCAATGCAATATTTTCCTTTTCTCTACAGCATATGTGTTGCTTTTCTCCTTGCCTTCTCTTAATTCTCTTTATCACTGGCAATATCAGGTGGTCGGGATGACTCAAAGATATTGGTTCCAGCTACTGTTTTGCTTCGCTACATGTTCACACCAGCTGAATTGCGGGTAATGTTTCTATGTCTGGATACTCATTTTTTTTATTTTTCAATTTCAGCCTAACCGGAACAGTAAATTGTACTCAAGGTGTTAAACAAATAAATTTCAATTACCAAACTACCATACTTTTGTAAACTGGTGGCAAACGTAACATAGTAATAAGCAATTGTAGCCTATATTAATCATTATGAAGTGGAGGAAGTTCCTCAGAAGTTCCGTTTTTTTTTTTTTTTTGTGCAGGCAGCTGTCTTGCTGTTGCCTTTGCCAACATTTAATTCTTTGTACTTTTTCTACTTGTTGAATTCTTAAATATGAGAATTACCTTTTAGTTATTGTTTCTGAGTGGGCTTTGAGCTAATGCACTTCTAATGTTGTCAATAGGAGGAAGAGAATTTATGTTCTGAGTTACAGCAAGACGTCCAAGAGGAATGTTCAAAGTTTGGTCCAGTGGACTTGGTAAAGGTATTTGCCAGTTCTCATAAAATCCATTATAATATTGCTTATATATGTCTGATATATATGCTGTGTTCCTAGTAGAGATGAGTTACTGATGTGGTTTTGCCAACCAATGTAGGGTGATATGTGCACCTTCTGGGTTTGCTTTCTAAGTTATGTGGTTTTGTGTGAAGTTATTTTGCTCTTTTCACCTGTCAGTAAAGTAGGAATTCCAGATCTTCAAGAACAACAATTGGCTGTAAAGATAGCTTGTAGTAGCAAGTCAAATGCGGGAAATGAAAACGACTGTTCCATAAATTCACCTGGTTTGGTTGCTTACGTCTTGTTTCTCTTCTACATTTGTGCAGCTGATTGATGTTGGGCCTTGATGCTCCTTCAATCTAGTACCCCTACATAAGCAATTCCCCGAAGGAAGAGTTACAGTGCAGGGCCTGCTTGTTAAATTGGAATCTTTGTCAATGAAAATATGTGTTATAAAACCAGCTTATGCTTTAGCTCTCTGAATACTACATAAACAAGCACACCTGATTATTTTAAATAGTTACACAACGTCCTTTAATGTGAGTAGGTACAAATTGTCAAATCGTGTGCTTGTTGGGCATCCATTCCTTTTCTTCTGATGTCTGGGACTTCTTTTAATGTCATATTACACCATTTATACTGGGTACTATGTTATTCCTGCTTTGACACTCCCTTTATAGTGGGTACAAACACTGGCTGTATATTTGCATATGTAGTTCTTTTTTACTGCCAATCTGAGGGGGAGTGGGGCTTCTTCCCCATTTGTGGCACGTGGAGGTGGAGCTCAAGGAGCTGGGCATCTTATGCGGAGTTGTTATTCCTTTTTTCATACTCTCCTGTCCCAACTCCCAAGAGCAGGAGTAGAAAGTTCAAATCATTATACGAGAGTTGGACAAACAAGTGTTTAAATAGTCATTTGAAATTTGAGAAACATATGGTTGGTTTACCACAAAGATTAAGATGATAAAAACTAGTAAAAAAAGTTGTATTGGTTAGTATCCTCGAAAAGTTTGCGATTTAGGGTAAGGAGTTAAAAAGATCAGGACAGAAAAAAATGTAATATCTAACTTATGGATTGAGAAAGATATCACAGTAGGCTTTCAGTGGTTTTATCTCATTCATTGATGCACTTTTGCAGGTGTGCGAGAATCATCCACAAGGGGTTATTTTGGTCAAATTTAAGGATAGAAGGGATGCACATAGGTGCATTGAGTCGATGAATGGACGCTGGTAAATGATTGCATGATTTTCATCTGCATCTAAAACTTTTGTTATCTCATGAAGACTGCATTGAAGATTTTTACCGAGACTTATTAGTTCCTCTGTTCCATTATGTATGACACTGTTTCCTTTTTAGTTTGTTCTTGAAAGAATGACCTTTCTTTTTTTGGGAACCCTTTAATGTCATGCTCTTATGGCCACAAAAATTCCATGGCATGTTTAAGGCCACAAGTTCCAATTATACTTTTGGTGTGTAGCCAAAATCTATCTTTCTTTCTTATAATCCATGCCTAGTCAAACACAATATAAATTAGAACGGATGGAGTACATATAAACAAGCATTAGTGTATCTCGTGAAGTTGCTTTTCTAGATCGACAGCAGAGTAATCAGCACCTCTGCAAGTTTGATCTTTTTTCCATTATTGTTCTTGTTCTTGTTTATGTGATTTGACTCATATTCGTTTGTTGCAACAGGTTTGCTGGTAGGCAAATCCATGCTAGTGAGGATGATGGATCTGTTAACCATGCTTTAGTCCGAGATATAGATGAAGAAACTGATAGATTGGAGAAGTTTGGAGCTGAACTTGAAGCAGATTCATAGATGTGCCTTCTGCATGTGGAAATAGTAGCAACGCTTATTTTTGCTTGCTATACAACCCACATGTCCGTGCAACTCTTTGAATACGAATCCGTTTTCTGAAAGATTCTGACTGCCATACTTTGGTGAGAACTCCAATGTCTTGCAAAAAGTGGTGATAGGCGCTGACCTCGTGGCATGCCAACTAGATTTGTAATCGCAAGTAATGGGTCATCTCCTAGTTTTCTTTGGAGTACATGTAACATGATCAATTGGAATGAGAAAATAGTCTTTTCTTGGTGAAGTGGAGTAGAACTTTCTCTAGCACTTTAACTTTTGGAACGTGACGTGCTTTGTAAGTATCGTAGCTACAAAAATTTGTTCGATGATCACTTAACCAGCCCTAGACCTCTTCTTTTGAATGTTTTCCGGGGTTTTTCAAAGACCTATCTGAATTTATAGAATTAACGCAGAATCTCGCCTAACAACCACAATATGCACCACTTAAAATTTTCTTTCAAGTAAGATTCAGGTCTTGTAACTTCATTTTGTTGGATTATGCTGGATATGTTGTTTGTTATTTTATGTGGACTTGTATGGTATACACTATACTTTCTAAGGAATGTACTATTTTAAAATGTTACTAAATTCCTGCAGGGTACTTGACATTATGTTAAGATAATTCATGTGCCCCTAATCTAGTCCTGGTTTGAATCTCCGGTGGAAAGATTTGAGATACTTTCTCCTACTCTGTATAGTTACTGAGTCTTGGTCTCATATCAAGCCGGGACATCATTTCACTCTCTTTAACGGAAATGAATGAATGCACCTAAGACCAGACAAAGTTGCGCGCTCGCCTCACAACGGTGTCATCTGTCTTTTAAGTTAAGTTATTTTCTAAGACGACTCCTCTTATTCTATGATAATCCAAGCTACAATGGCACCTCATGAACACTCATATTTTTGTTAATTAAAGATTATCTATGTTTAGCTAAACATTAACAATTAGGCCAAAAGTGTCATTATCATTTTTTAAAATGAAAATTTCAAAAAAGTCAAAAAGAGATTTTAATAATTTCCTCTTTTCCCCACACAACGGTCATATTCCAATCAAACTCACAAAACATGACCGTTGCACCCCACCCCCTTTCTCCCCCCCACCCCAACTCCTCCACTTATATAACCAGAACTCCTCATACTCTGTTCTTCACTTCACTAACAAAAAACTCAAAAACTTCTCTGAAAATCTCATCAATTCAAAAATGGGGTTCACTAGTTATGCAGAAATCTCCGAATCTCTTCACCGTACTCGAAAGTTCTTTCTTTTATGTAACTACATTCTTCTTGGTGCAGCTTCCAGCTGCATTTTCTTGACTCTTTCCCTTCGTCTTATCCCCTCGTTATGCGGTTTCTTCCTCATCCTCCTCCACATTTTCACAATTGGGGGTGCTGTTTTTGGGTGCTCTGCGGTTTCTACTCGTTCAAGTATGGGGAATTGGTACGGCCCTCATATGGTTTTTACTGTTTTGACAGCGATTTTACAGGGCTCTGTTTTCGTGCTGATTTTTACGAGAACAGGGGATTTCCTCGGGAAATTGAAATCGTATGTTAGGGAAGAAGATGGTGAAATGATTTTGCGATTAGCGGGTGGATTGTGTGCATTAATCTTTTGTCTTGAATGGGTTGTGCTTACATTTGCTTTTTTCTTGAAATATTATGCTTATGTTGAAGGTGATGGTAATGTTGTTGGTGGATCAATTGCTATGAAAAGAAGTGCTAAAGTTCAAGATGAAGAAGATATCAAGAACTGGCCATGGCCTTTTCAAGTCTAAGTTGATCTTTTCTTGGAGGTGATTTGGGGGGGGGGGGTGTAAAAGCTATATATATCATAGCTTCTCAATGATTTGTTCATTCATTTGGTTATTTTCTTTTGTAATGTATGTTGAGTGTTTCTTATTGGTTCTATATCATATTATAATATATAATATATGTTCTTATTGAGGAAATTGAATTGGAATTAGTGATTGTTGTTGAGCCCATTTATTCGATTAATTTCTTAATATGTTCATTGAGATATATCATGTGTTTGCTTTTTCAAAGCCTATATTGGACTTCAATCAATTTGATTCATTCTATTAATTAAAAAGCAAATTCCGATAACAGCAGCAAATTAGCTCCGTTTTTCTTTTTAGTGTTAATTCAATTTTTTGAGATTAACATGTTTTAAATTTATGAATTATGAAAGAAATATGAGTTTGACCACTTTCTAAGAAAATGATATATTCAATAAGATTTTTATCATGGTTACTTTATAATCCAGCTAATTTTTATGCACTGGAATTAAAAAGTATACATGGTCATACTTTTTTTTTTTTTTGGAAAATTGTAATTGTAACGTGTAGCAAAACTGTCTCTCCCTGAAATTCTCGCTCGCCCGTCTCTCTCTTGCCTCTCTCACTTTATACAAACACAAATGTATAAAATGCTTTTGTGTTTGTATAAAGCGAGAGAAAAGTGTATATACAAATACAAATATATATATATATATATTCGTCCTATACACTTATAATTATACAAATACAGATCTTCCCTGCTCAGTTCTCTTTTGTCTTTCTCTCTTTCTCACTTTATACAAACATAGATTATACAAATTACAATGTATAATTTGTGTTGTATAAAGCGAGAGAGAGATTTGATATACAAACATTTTATTTCGATTCAATTGTATACAAATGCAAATTTTATGCGGATATACAAACACATAAAATTGAATTGAGAGGCTGCCAGCGTTTTTTTACAAATCTGATGCCCCAGCAATTTATACAATCTGATGAGCGCAATTATGCAAACTATAGCTATAACATATAAATTTAATTTTTATGTTTGCTAAATGCGAAAGTTGCTCTTTTTTTTATATTGACTATAATATTACACTTACTTTCCTTTTTTTTATTTGTCAATAATTCTTTTAACTTATTCATTTTAATAAGTAAATTACAATTGACAAATTTACCCTTGTTTATTTTAACCTCTTTTCGTTAATTGATTTTAATGACTATTTTTCGGATTGTTAATTTTTTACTTTTAAATAAACAAATTATGTGAACCAAGTTGACTCCGCCTATGGGTTAAAATTGACGAAGAGACGGAGAGAGAAAATTTGGTACCGGAACTTTTTTCCATTGATGAAGATAAGGTGTTCGACGAAATGTCACAGAAAACAGTGAGTTCTGAAATTCTTGTTCTTAACATAGTTGTCCACGAGGTAGAAATGTAGCTTTGTTTGATAAATGTCATAAACAGGATACATGAGGTTTTCTAGTTCCTTTTCCTAGCTAAGGTACTGTAATGTTGAATGTGAGTAAGTGAATTGCTGCAATTGAATATATCCATTTGATAGTGTCTTATGACATCACACTATTGCTTGTTTGTATAGTTTTATTGAAGAAATGTGTGGGAACACTTTAGCCTCTCATTCTAGGACTTCCCTGTGCAATCCTTTCCATTAAGGAAGAGTTGCTTTCCTGGTCTTGAATTAAACCTCTGCTCTGGTTACATAAATGCAATTGGGTTGATACTGGGTAGGAGCTATGTTGCTCGGTCTCTTCAAAAATGTTGACGGGTGTGTGTTGGATTCTCCAAAAATAGTGCATTTTGGAGAATCTGACATGGGTGTGGCAACAATTTTTGGAGAGTCTGAGCAACAAGGGTAGGAGTGGAATCTTCCTAGTTTCTTGTTGTCTAACTCGAGAAGGTGTGCTAGTGAGGAGAAAATACAGGAAGTACTTCAGACAATTGTTGTTAGTTCCTCCAAGCAGTCACCATATACTCAAGCTGTTAGGCTCTTGTTTGCTATGTTTGGTCTAGTCCATAAAGCTAGGCTGACTTCGTTGTATATTGTCTTCGACGTTGTGATTTGCTCCCATGTTTTATGTGTTTTTGTGATTTTTTAAAAAAAATATGTTTTCGTGATTTTCTGCATTTTAGGCGCGTCTGTATCTGAGATACAGCTTGCGGTGTGTCTGATACACTGTAATGTGGAGGAAAGTGTCGGCAGGTTCAGTAAATATGGAAAGTATCGTTGTGTATGGTTAATAGGCTCCAAACTATAGCTTTTTTTGAAATTTCTCTCAAGTAAAACATAGATATTATTCATTTCATTTGATGACACTTGCTCTGTAGTTAGCACCCAACAAGGGAGAGGAATAAAGGCTGGGAAATTGTCATGTCAGGGACACATTTTAATGCTTTAAGTTTGCCCTTTTCCCTTACTGTGATTTTATGGCCTTCCTCCTTAACTGTCATTTTTAAGTTATAGCTCATGAGGTCTTTGAAATGAACAGTTTTGAACATAAGTCTGCTTCTGCTAATTACAGGGAAGTTGGAAATGTGATGAAGGCATTCACTCCTCCACGAGAGGTGCATGTTCAAGTAACCCATTCCGTGCGCAATTGGGCTTCACAGAATCTCTTGATGCACCTAAAGCCTGTCGAGAGATGTTGCCAGCCTACTGATTTTCTTCCTGATCCTGCTTCTGAGGGATTTGATGAGCATATCAAGGAGCTAAGGGAAAGGTGTAAGGAAATTCCTGACGACTACTTTCTTGTATTAATTGGGGATATGATCACAGAGGAGGCCCTTCCAACTTATCAGACCATGATAAACCCCCTAGATGGTGTTCGTGATGGAACTGGTGCCAGCCTCACTCCTTGGGCTATTTGGACTAGGGCATGGAAAGCGGAGGAAAATGGGCATGGTGATCTTCTCAACAAATACTTTATCTTTCTGGAAGAGTTCATTTGAAGCAAATTGAAAAGACAATCCAGTACCTAATTGGTCCTGGGATGGTAAGATTTTTACAAGACCTTATGTTAAACAGCGCAGCTTTGAGCAAGTGTTATACTGTCTCTCTATCTATCTGCATTTGGCATATCCCATGCTGTCATAAGATTTCTGATTTTTCTCCCAAGTTAGTTCAGATGTCAAATTACGAAATGTTTCTAATCATATGAAAACTTGTAAATGAGATGGTTCCTCAAATACAAAATAGATGAAAACTTGTTTTTAATTGTACTTGCACCTTGAATTTTGTTTTCCTAAAGTCAAAGAAATCCTAATCTTTCTTCCTCTATATTCAAATTGTAAATAACTATATGACCATTTCCTGGTTCCAAATAGCCCCACCTAGGTCTAGTGCAAATACAGCAGGATAAGCTACGTATAATAGAATAGACCCTTGTTGTCCAACTCTTCCCTGGACCCCTGCTATGCGGGAGCTTAGTGCACATGGTTGAGTGACGAAGGAGAAGAGAGATAGCATCCCGACTGGCTAGGACTGCCCCTCTTAAAGTATTTATATCCTAGATTCATCCATCTAACAAGTCATATATAAAATGCATAATCTTGACTTAGACAGGGAGATAAAAGAAAAAAGGGTACCAAAAGGTTCATCTTTATTGCTAATATCTATGCTTTTCCCTATGGCCTAAACACAATTGCAAAAACAAAAACCAAGGCTCTAGTGACGTAGCTTTAAACTCCCCTGCACAAACTTCATACCATACAAATTTAATGATCAGTATTACCCTCCAACACAAGTGCATTCATCTCTTAATCTCTTTCCTCCAATTTTCTAATCCGCAGAGCCAGTCCACATACATAATCTTGTACTCTGCGTCCTTAACTGGAAAAATGCAGTACAAAAACCAATCCACTAGCACCGGAATCTGCCTCAAAATGATGCAGCAAGAGTAGTAAGAGTACAAAATCATGCTTACTCCGTAGGCATCATAGGCTGACCCAAGCCAGAGTTAATAACTATACCGTACAGAGGATGTTATAAACTCTGCACTCAGAAAATGTCCCTGCAGTTCAATATAAGACAGTCAATAAGAAGCAATGCAAAGCAAAACAATAATAAAAATGCAACACAATGCTATGCAATATAATGCAATGGCTAATGACCCTACTAGCATACACTCCACAGAAAATGTTGTGAGGTGGGACCCATGAGGGACTCGTGAGGTCCATATACCCTGCCTGGACTCGAACCAGGACTTTCGTCAATATAGTCTGTCCGATTCAATAAATTTACTTTCAAGTCAAGCCCTTAGACCACATTTCACCACGTTAAGCATATTGCTTTCAATACAATGCCCATCTTGGCAAATCAACCCCTCATATGTGATAAAATGCCCGAAATTGAGTAAAACTCGACAATGATGTAATTTCAAGTCATAAAATAAGTCATCACCCGAGTTAAGTTTGAGAAAAGTAAGTAATAACCTACCTTGAAAGCCGAGCAACGTGCCACGCATACATGCACATAGACATATATTTAAAGTACTTCTCTTAGTAGCATCACAGTTCAATTCTGAGGAATTTTATCCTTGATAGCAACGCAGGAACTCTTCATAACTGTTAGGGTACCAATTTCCATCAACTCAAAATCCCTATTGTTATTTTCACCACTCAATGATGGTCCCCCCCTACTTAATTTCACTTCTGGAGGATCAATACTGGTGGTGAGGAGGTGAAAGTAGAGATTTAAAATGATGAGGTGAAAGTGAAGAATATATCGGAAAATAGTTTTGTTGGAAAGTTGGAGGAAATCACGCCGTTAGACGTGAAGGACTATGAGGAGTTGGGGTTGATAATAGAACTAGAAGAATTAGGTGAAAGTAGTTTTGAAAATTCTAGCGTTTATTTTTATGCTCCATATAAGGTGTACAACGCTAGCAATTTCAAAACTACTTTTCTCTAATTCCTCCAGTTCTACAATCAATCCCAACTCTTCATAGTCCTTCACGTCTAACGACGTGATTTCCTCCAACTTTCCAATAGAACTATTTTCCGATATATTCTTCACTTCCTCCTCATCATTTTTAATCTCTACTTTCACCTCATCACCACTGGTAATGATCCTCCAGAAGTGAAATCAAGGGGGAGGGGGACCATCATTGAGTGGTGACAATAACAATAGGGATTTTGAGTTGACTGAATGGATTTGGTACCCTAACAGTTATGAAGAGTTCTTGCGGGTTATCAGTGTTTTTCTTTCTTTTGAGGAAATTGAAAATCAAATATTTTGATTTGGGATATGGGAGTAGATGAAATTGAATGAAAACGAATTGGAAAGAAAGAGAAAATCAATGAAATTGGAAAACCCTTTTAGGTTATTGAATTTTTCAGGGGATATGAAACTGGAAAGCAATTGAATATACTAACATTAATAGTTTAGAGGGGAAATAATGAAATTGGAAAATCCTTTTAATTTCTTGACTTTCTTGAGATATGGAGGTAGAGAAAATTGAAAGAAAATGAATTGGGAATTAAAAGGAAAAGAGGAAGAAGATGAGATCTGAAATTGAGAAAAAAGGAAGCAGATGAGATCTGAAATTGAGAACAAAGGAAGCAGATGAGATCTGAAATTGCGAAAAGAAAAAACTAAGGGAAAGAGAGAGAAAGGGAAGATGGGTTAAAATGAAATTTGTGTAATAGCATAGATCAAGTTATAAAGGAAATGAGTTAAACGGTGGGGAACTTAATTTGACGACACGTAGTAAATTTGGTTTTTAAAAAATTGGCTAATAAAATATGACGTGTTGTTGTTATATATGACCTTCTATACCCAATTAACCCGTGGCATGTATAAGCCATAGTCATAATGATCATAGCAAAAGTGGTACCTAATGTATCTACTATAAAGACATCAACAACAAATAAATGAGAAATTGCCAAGAGAAATATATTCCTAAAAAGGAAAAATTAACTACAATAAAATAGTGCGCTAATCAAAGTACAAGAGACAAATAGATAGTAAAAAAATAGAAGGACAAGAAACTATAGGAGAAATACTAGATACGCAATAGAATATTCTACTACCTATTAACCTTCTAACCTAATTCTTGTCTTCCACAACCTTCTATCTAAGGTCATGTCTTTGGTAAGCTACAACTGCATCATGTTCTGTCTAATCACCTCTCCCCAATACTTCTTCGGTCTACCTCTATCTATCCTGAAACCATTTATAACCCCTCACACTTTTACATGGGCATCTGTGCATTTCCTCTTCATATGCTTAAACCATCACAGTCTCGCTTCCCGCATCATGTCCTCTATTGAGACCACTCCTACCTTATTTCAGACATTCTTAATCTAATCTCTCATAGTATGCCGACACATCCACCAAAACATTCTCATTTCTGCAACTTTAATCTTGTGAACGTAAGAGTTCTTGACTAGCCAACACTCCGCCCCATACTCTAACCCCCACTCTGCAGAACTTGCCTTTGAGTTTTGATGACATCTTCTTATCACACAATACTCCAGATGCGAGCCTACATTTTATCCACTCTGCTCCAATACGATGTGTGACATTATCATGACTTTGTCCATTCCTTGGATAATAGACCCAAGATACTTGAATCTTCCTTTCTTTTGAATGACATGTGCATCAAGCCTCACTTCTACTCCACCCTTATATTAACATACCAATAAATTGAAGCACTTCAATTTAAAATCTTAAGGTAATTAGTGCAGATTTTAGAGTGTTTACACACTCATAAATCCTAATCGTAACTTATCACAAGTGAAAGAATGTTGTAAAAGAAAAACCCTAAACTCTCTGACACAATTAAATATGTATAAACCCCTTTAAAATGTTCCCGACTTGATGTGATACAGTAAATCTTTATAATAATACAACAAATTTTGTGTCTAGTTGATTTGGAGCACATTCCACTTGTGAAAAAGGTAAAAATTGAAAATGCAATATTTTGCTAAGTACTATTTCTATTTTACTTTATGGTTTGATTTGGAATACATTTCAGAGGTGAAAAAGGTAAACATCTAATCAAGGAAAATGCTATAGTAGCCTTGAATTGTTAATTGCCATTTAGTATTTCCAAACCAACAAACAAAGAATTTGGCTTGTGTAAATGCTCTTTCTTTCCCCAGAACTCCACTGTTTTAGAATTTTTTTATAAATAAATCAATGTGCTTCCTTCAGGTCAATTGATTTTATAGTTCCTCAAATACAAAATAGATGAAAACTTTTCTGAACTGCTTTTTTGTTTTGTACTTACACCTTGAATTTTGTTTTCCTGGAGTCGAAGAAATCCTAAACTTTCTTCTTCTTTATTCAAATTGTAAATGACTATGTGACCATTTCCTAGTTCCAAATAGCCCAGGCCTAAGTGCAAATATAGTAGGATAATCTGTGTATAATAGACCCTTCTGACCCTTCCCCGGACCTCGCGCATAGCGAGAGCTTAGTGCACCGACTGCCCTTCTTAAAGAGTTTATATCCTAGATGCACCCATCTAATAAGTCATATATAAAATGCATTATCTTGACTTTAAAGGGAGATTAAACAAAAGGAAGGTACCAAAAGTTTCATCTTTATTGCTAGTAACTATGTTTTTCCCTATGGCCTAAACACAATTTGCTGTCAACCAAGCTAACTTAGTAAGGGCCTATGAGTTAGAAGTGGTGAAAAAGATTGGGCCGAGTAAAATGTTGGAGCATTTTATTTGGGAATCAGACCCAATTAGCATCTGGTTAAAAGAGAGAAGTGGTCTGAAAGAAGGGGTTATGCTTGTTATGAAGAAAATCTTTGTTCCTTTCATCTTCTTCTAGATCTAAGTTTCTCATCCTCATTTTTATCAATATCCTTAGTTACTTGTTATTCAAATTTTCTATTGTAAGTCAATAGTTTAAGTATTGCCGTTGTAATTTGGCTATCAGTGATTATATAATACTTGAGTATTTGTGTTGAGAATTCTGATTTGTCACATTGGTGCTTTCATCCATCGGTCTCCAACAACGGCGATGTTTCTACCTAGATTCAGCAGCGACGGCAACCCAGAGAGCTGGATTTTCAGGCCGAGTTGTACTTCACAAATTTTGGCTTCGACGAGAATGACTGGCTTCCACTTCCTTCATTGTACCTTTATGGTGAAGCTTATTTCACAATAAGCTAATTCTTGACTGGAAGAATTTCAAGGGTAAATTTGCTCAGTGGTTTCAACAACAAACCAATAACAATGTAGTGGGGCGTCTAGCTAATTCATCACAAGTTCATTTTTAATTGCGTTAATTATGTCCCTATAGTTTCACAATCAGCTGTGGTGTCTCCCAGTCATTTTGCCTATGAAACTGGTAACTCAAAGGCGGACCATGTGCTTGATAAATTGTCAGACGTATAAAAGTGTGGATTCCTTGGCATTGATTACTGGAAGTAATACTGAGACTGAAGCTCTTGAAGACAGGGACTCACCTCATACTGGGAACGCAAAGTCAGTAGAGGGAGCGAATTTGGTATCGGGACCTTTTTTCAATGCTGAAAATAAGGCGTTCGATGAAATGTCACACACAACAGTGAGCTCTGAAATTCATGATCTTTAACACTATTGTCCACGAGGGAGAAACTTTGCCACTACAGTGCGACGATAGCTTCTGTGAAGATGTCAGCTTGAATACGAAGGTGCCTACTGCGATGTTAGATGATACGAAAGAATCTAATACTGAGGAGGAGTACAACCCACTCGATAATGTAGCTTTGTTTGACAAATGTCCTAAACGTGATACATCGGGTTTTTCTGGTTCCTTTTTCTAGCCAAGGTACTGTAATGTTGAATGTGTGAATGCAAATTGCTGCAATCGAATATCCATTTGATGGTGTCTAATGGGATCACACTATTCCTTGTTTGCATAATTCTCTTGAAGAAATGTGTGGGGGTAAACAAACTGGAGTGCCGCCTTACCTTGACTTTAGCTTACACAAATGCAATTGGGTTGATACTGGGCAGGAGTGCAATCTTCCTAGTTTCTTGTCGTCTAACTCGAGAGGGTGTGGTAGTGAGGAGAAAATGGAGGAAGTACTCCAGGTAAATTGTTGTAAGTTCCTCCAAGCAGTCACCATATACTATGTTTGTTCTAGTCCATAAAGCAAGGGTGACTTCGTCGTATATTGTCTTTGATCCTGGTCCTTACCTTGATTATGTCACGATCTATGCAATAAACTCTACTTTTGGAGATGGAAAATCTATACAGGAGGGTGCTGTAACAGTACTATTTGAAAGTCCAGGCGTGAAGTTTCCTATTGGGTAAGTACTCTCTGTGCAAATTTGGTATCACTTCGGACGTTTGCAATAAACTTGGCACTTATGTTTACTGTCATATGGGACATGCACATATTTCCATTTGGAATCTGATGTCATACTATAGATGGTTCCCTTTGTAGTCCTGTGGACAATTGGCTCAACACTGTGCAGGATGATACAGGTGGTGCATTGATGGCTAATGAACCTTTAAGTTGGTTACACTGTAAAGCTGTATGATTGGGGGGGGGTTGTCGGTGGAGTTGAAATTGATATTCAAAGCTATGGTGCTTTCAACACTTCTTTTGCAAGTTACAACTACTGGGAGAGTTTATAGAGAATTCATTGATGTGTCTTCATAATGGTGTTACTACTGTTTTGGTGCAATTCAATGAACTAGTGGTACAATCTGATATATCTGCTAAGACAAACCGTGACATTCTAATTTTTTCTCTTGGACATGATACTTTGTTGGATTGGATAGCAAGGCCAGGGACGGATTCATTAAGGGATTTGCCACACTCTACACCTGCTGTGAAGAGTGAAGAGGAAGATAGTGGTGAAGCGATTGGCAAAAAGATGATAATTTCTCTAGTGAGGAAATTGGAATATTATGATGCTGCTATACTTAAGATTCCGACATTTGTTCATGTCACAACTACAGTGCGATGATAGCTTCTGTGAAGATGTCAGTATGGTTGTGTTGAACTCTTATTTTTGACATAAGACACTCTTGATTTTTACATTAGAATTCTTTCAGAAGGTATAAGGACGACCACTACAAATAGAAATCAACAACCATTCTGCTGTCAAACTCGTCACTACAAAGGATTGATTTCACCAAACGTATTTTTGCTGGGCAATGTTGAAATGATGAGGTATCATATTAAAATCTGTTTGATCCATCTGTGCATCTGTTCAAAGCTAACAGTCTTGTAGAATACTAAGTATCTGTTCAAAGCTAATAGTCTTGTTGAAACATGATGTTTGTCATTTATAAAAAAAGTAGCATAGATGTATATGATACATAGTGACCTGAATCAGATACATCTATCTATTTGCGAATTAACATATCTGATGCATCTGTTTTCAGCATACACATTGTAATTTCGGTTTTCTTGTATCTATGAATTGGATTAGTGAATAGTAGTGGCTGGTGTTTTTTGTGTTCTCCTACCCGGTGTCCAGCCTCACTCCCTGAGCTATTTGACCTAGGCCATGGACAGCAGAGGAAAATAGGCATGGTGATCTTCTCAATAAATATCTTTATCTTTCTGTAAGAGTTGATATGAAGCATATTGAAAAGACAATCCAGTACCTAATTGGTTCTGGGATGGTAAGATTTTTACCAGACCTTATGTTATCATGTAGGTTTGCTGAGGTTTATAATAAATAGTGCAGCTTTTAGCAAGTGTTATCTGTCTCTGTCCATCTGCATTTGGCTCCAATAAACGTTGGTTACAGTTCTTTGTGCTAATTGTACTAGTAATGGTTTATGAATGAGTGCTCTTGGAATATCCCATGACTAAGTGACCATTTCCTAGTTCCAAAAAGCTCAGGCTAGTGCAAATATAGCAGAATAAGCTATGTATAATAGACCCTTCCGACCCGTCCCCGGACTATTACATAGAGGAAGCCCCTTTTAAGAGTTTATGTCCTAGATTCATCCATCTATTAAGTCATGTATAGAATGCATAATCTTGACTTGAAAGGGAGATTAAAAAAAAAGGTTCATCTTTATTGCTAAGAACTGTGTTTTTCCCTATGGCCTAAACACAATTGCAAAATTTAATACAAATTTAGTGAAGTAGGTTTAAACTCCACTGCACATATTTCATACCATACCCTCAAAGTTTCTTAATACAAATCTATGGAAAATTTAATGTTCAGAATTGCCTTCCAACAAAAGTGCATTCATCTCTTAATCTCTTTCCTCCAATTTTCTAATCAGCGAAGCCACTCCACATACATAATCTTGTGCTCTGCGTCCTTCACCGGAAAGATGAAGTATAAAAAGAAGTCCACTAGCACCGGAATCTTCCTCAAAAAGAGGCAGCAAGAGTAGTATGAGTACAAAATCATGCGTACTCCGTAGGCATCATAGGCCTACCAAGCCAGAGTTAATAACTATAACGTACAGAGGATGTTATAAACTCTGCACTCAGAAAATGTCCCTGCAGTTCAATATAAGATAGTCAATAAGAAGCAACGCAAAGCAAAACAATAATAAAAATGCAACGCAATATAATGCAATGCTAATGACCCTACTAGCATACACTCCACAGAAAATGTTGTGAGGTGGGACCCATAAGGAACTCGTGAGGTCCATATACCCTACATGGACTCGAACCAAGACTTTCGTCAATATAGTCCGTCCGATTCAATAAATTTACTTTCAAGTCAAGCCCTTAGACCACATTTCACCACTATAAACATATTGCTTTCAATACAATGTCAATCTTGACAAATCAACCCCTCATATGTGATAAAATTCTCGAAATTGAGTAAAACTTGACAATGATGTAATTTCAAGTCATAAAATAAGTCATCACCCGAGTTGAGTTTGAGAAAATTAAGCAATAACCTACCTTGAAAGTCGAGCAATGTGCCACACATAAATGCACATAGACATATTTGAAGTACTTCTCTTAGTAGCATCACAGTTCAATTATAAGGGAGGAATTTTATCCTTGATAGCAACGCAGGAACTCTTCATAACTGTTAGGGTACCGAATCCCATCAGCTCAAAATCCCTATTGTTATTCTCACCACTCAATGATGGTCCCTCCCCCTTACTTAATTTCACTTCTGGAGGATCCATACCGGTGGTGATGAGGTGAAAGTAGAGATTAAAAATGTTGAGGAGGAAATGAAGAATATATCGAAAAATAGAACTATTTTTCAATAGAACTATTTTTTGATATATTCTTCACTTCCTCCTCATCATTTTTAATCTCTACTCTCACCTCATCACCACCGGTATTGATCCTCCAGAAGTGAAATTAAGTGGGGCAGGGGGCAACCATCATTGAGTGGTGACAATAACAATAGGGATCTTGAGATGATTGAATGGATTTGGTACCCTAACAGTTACGAAGAGTTGCTACGGGTCATCAGTGTTTTTCTTTCTTTTGAGAAAATTGAATATCAAAAATTTTGACTTGGGATATGGGAGTAGATGAAATTGAATTGAAAAGAAAGAGAATATCAATGAAATAGAAAAACCCTTATAGGTTCTTGAATTTTTCAGGGGATATGAAACTGGAAAGCAATCGAATATACTAACATTATAGTTTAGAGGGGAAAGAATGAAATTGGAAAATCATTTTCATTTCTTGACTTTTTTTAGATATGGAGGTAGAGAAAATTGAAAGAAAAAGAGGAAGAGGATGAGATCTGAAATTGATAAAAAGGGAAGAAGATGAGATCTGAAATTGATAAAAAGGGAAGAAGATGAGATCTGAAATTGAGAAAAAAGGAAGAAGATGAGATCTGAAATTGAGAAAAAAGGGAAGAAGATGAGATCTGAAATTGAAAAAAAAAGGAAGAAAATGAGATCTGAAATTGAGAAAAAAGGGAAGAAGATGAGATCTGAAATTGAGAAAAAAAGGAAGAAGATGAGATCTGAAATTGAGAAAAAAAGGAAGAAGATGAGATCTGAAATTGAGAAAAAAAAAAGAAGATGAGATGTGAAATTGAGAATAAAGGAAGAAGATGAGATCTGAAATTGGGAAAAGAAAAAAACTAAGGGAAAGAGAGAGAAAGGGAAGATGGGTTACAATGAAATTGGTGTTATAGCATAGATCAAGTTATAAAGGAAATGAGTTAAACGGTGGGGGACTTAATTTGACGACACGTAGTAAATTTGGTATTTAAAAATTTTAAGAAATTGGCTAATAAAATATGACGTGTTGTTAGATATGACCTTCTATACCCAATTAACCCGTGCCATGAATAAGCCATAGTCATAACGATCATAGCAAAAGTGGTACCTAATTTATCTGCTATAAAGACATCAACAACAAATAAATGAAAAATTGCCAAGAGAAATATACTCCTAAAAAGGAAAGATAACTACAATAAAATAGTGTGTTAATCAAAGTACAAGAGATAAGTAGATGGTAAATGAATCGAAGGACAAGAAACTATAGGAGAAATACTAAGGCTACCGCTATGGAATGATATGCAAGAGAATGTTCTACTGCCTATTAACCTTCTAACCTAATTCTTGTCTTCCACAACCTTCTATCTAAGGTCATGTCATTGGTATGGTGCAACTGCATCATGTCCTGTCTAATCACATCTCTCCAATACTTCTTCGGTCTACCTCTATCTATCATGAAACCATTCATAACCCCTTACACGTTTACATGAGCATCTGTGCACCAATACATCAAATTAGCGGGCTAATATCGAAACTATAGCTATATTTTCGCATTGCGTATAGTCACATAATTTTTAAGATATTTTTTCTCTTTTACGAGTTATTTTTTAGGAATTATAAACACTTTTTTTTTTTCGTGTGTATTAGTCCATGGATCTAGCGCCTTAGAGCACCAATTTCTGGAAAAAAAAAACTTTATGAGGACCTCCGAAATGAGTTGGGGAATCATTTTGTATAGTCCAATTATATTTAAAGCATATTTTTGTATTTACGAGCCAACTTTTAGAAATTACGCGACATTCTTGATTTTTCGTGTGTATTAACCCATGGATCTAGCGCCTTGGAGCACCCAAAAAGAATTTCTAAAACAACTCTATAAGGACCTCCGTAATCAGCTGGGGAAACATTGCGTATAGTCCCACAATTTTTAAGGCATATATTCAAATTTTCGAGCCAACTTTTAGTAATAACGCAACTTTTTTGGTTGTCGTGTGGACTATCCCATGGATATGACGCCTTGGAGCACCCAAAAAAAATATCTTGAAAAAACTTTATGAGAACCTCCGTAATGAGTTGGAAAAGCATTGTGTATAGTCCCACCATTTTTTAAAGCATATATTTGCATTTATAAGCCAACTATTAGGAATTACACGACTTTCTTGTATTTTTTGTGTATTAGCCCATGGATCTAGATCCTTGGAGCACCCAAAAAAAAATTCTGAAAAAACTTTATGATGACTTCCGTAATGAGTTGGGGAAGCATTGTGTATAGTCCCACCATTTTTAAGGCATATTTTCGCATTTACGAGCCTACTTGTATGAATTACGTGACTCTTAGTTTTTCGTGTATATAAGCTCATGGATCTGGCTACTTGGAGCACCCAAAAAAATTTTTTGAAAAAACTTTATGAGGTCCTCCGTAATGACTTGGGGAAGCATGCCGTATATTCCCACCATTTCTTAAGGCATTTTTCGCATTTACGAGCAACAATTTAGAAATTACGCGACTTTTTTTATTTTTCGTATGTGTTAGCCCATGTTTCTGGCGCCTTGGAGCACCCAATTTTTTTTTGAAAACATTTTATGATGACCTCCGTCATGAGATTGGAAAATATTATGTATAGTCCCACCATTTTAAGGCATATTATTGCATTTACGAGCCAATTTTTAGGAATTACGCAACTATCTTGATTTTTCGTATGTATTATCCCATGGCTCTGGCGCCTAGGACCATCCAAAAAGACTTTTTGGAAAAACTTTATGAGGACCTCCGTAATTAGTTGGGGAAACATTGTGTATAGTCTCACTACTTTTTAAGGCATATTTACGCATTTACAAGCCAACTTTTAGAAATTACGCGACTTTCTTGGTTCTCATGTGTATAAGCCCATGGATCTAGCGCTTTGGTTCACCCGAAAAAAATTCTGAAAAAAACTCTATGGGGACCTCTGTAATGAGTTGGGGAAGCATTGCTTATAGTCCCACAATTTTTTAAGACATATTTTAGTATTTACGCGCCAACTTTTGAAAATTACGCGACTTTTTTGATTGTTCGTGTGTATTAGCCTATGGATCAGGCGCCTTAGAGCAAATAATTTTTTTAAAAAAAAAAAACTTTATGAGGACTTCCGTAATGAGTTGGGAAAACATTGTGTATAGTCGCACCATTTTTAAGGCATAGTTTTGCATTTACGAACCAACTTTTACAAATTACGCAATTTTCTTATTTTTTTCATGTGTATTAGCATATGGATCTGGTGACTTGGATCACCTAAAAAAAAATTCTGAATTTTTTTTATGAGGACCTCCTTAATGAGTTGGGGAAGCATTGCGTATAGTCCTACCATTTTTTAAAGGCATATTTTCAAATTTACGAGATAACTCTTAGTAATTCCGCGGCTTTCTTTATTTTTCATGTGTATTAGCCCGTTGATCTGGCGTTTTGGAGCACCCAAAGAATATTTCTGAAAAAACTTTATGAGGACCTCCATAATGAGTTGGGGAAGCATTGCGTATAGTTCCACCATTTTTTAAAGGTATATTTTCGCATTTACGAGCCAACTTTTATGAATTACGTGACTTTCTTGGATTTTCGTGTGTATTAGCCCATGTTTCTGGCGCTTTGGAGCACCCAATTTTTTTTTTGAAAAAACTTTATGAGGACCACCGTAATGAGTTGGGGAAGCATTACGTATAGTTCGACCATTTTTAATGCATATTTTCGGATTCACGGGTCAATTTTTAGGAATACGCGACTTTTTTTTATCTTTCGTGTGTATTAGCTCATGGATTTTTGGTCATTAAGCACCTAAAAATAAATCTGAAAAAACATTATGAGAATCTCCGTAATGAGTTGAAGAAGCATTGTGTATAGTCCCACCATTTTTAAGGCATATTTTTATATTTACGAGCCAATTTTTAGAAATTACGCGACTTTTTTGGTTTTTCGTGTGTATTAGCCAATGGATCTGGCGCCTTGGAGCACCCAAAACATTTTTCTGAAAAACTTTATGATGATCTCTGTAATGAGTTGGGGAAGCATTGCGTATTGTCCCACCATTTTTTATGCCATATTTTCACATTTACAAATCAACTTTTAGGAATTACGCGACTTTCATGGTTTTTCATGTGTATTAGCTAATGGATCTGGAACTTTGGAGCACTCAAAAAAAATTCTTAAAAAACTTTATGAGGACTTGTGTAATGAGTTGGGAAAGCATTGAGTATAGTCCCACCATTTTTTAATGCATGTTTTCGCATTCACGAGCCAACTTTTAGAAATTACGCGACATTCTTGATATTTCGTGTGTATTAACCCATGAATATGTCGCCTTGGAGCACCCAAAAAAAACTTCTTTAAAAACTTTATGAGGACCGTCGTAGTGAGTTGGGGAAACATTGTGTATAGTTCCCCCATTTTATTAAGGAAAATTTTTGGATTTACGAGCCAACTTTTAGGAATTACGCGACTTTCTTGATTTTTCGTGTGTATTAGCCCATGGATTATGCGCCTTGGAGCACACCGAAAAAAAATTCTAAAAAACTTTAGGAAGACCTCCATAATGAGTTGGGGAAACATTGTGTATAGTCCCACCATTTATTTAAGGCATATTTTCGCATTTACGAACTAACTATTAGGATTTATGAGACTTTCTTTGTTTTTCGTAAGTATTGGCCCATGGATCTGGCGTCTTGAAGCAGCTAAACTTTTTTCTGAAAAAACTTTATGAGGATTTGCGTAATGAGTTGGGGAAGTATCCTATAGTCATGCCATTTTTTATGACATATTTTTGCATTTATGAGCCAACTTTTAGAAATTACCTGACTTTTTTTTTTTCTTGTGTTAGCCCATGGATCTGGTGCCTTGGAGCACAAAAAAAAATTCTGAAAAAACTTTATGAGGCCTTCCGTAATGAGTTGGGGAAGCATTGCCTATAGTCCCACCATTTTTAAGGCATATTTTTGTATTTACGAGCCAATTTTTAGAAATTACGCGACTTTCTTGGTTTTTCGTGTGTATTAGCCCATGAATCTGGCGTCTTGTGGCACTAAAAAAAATTAAAAAATCTTTATGAGGACCTCCATAATAAGTTGGGAAAGCATTGCATATAGACCCATCATTTTTAAGGCATATTTTCGCATTTACGAGCAATCTTTTAGAAATTACGCGAGTTTTTTTATTTTCGTGTGTATTAGCCCATGGTTCTGGCGCCTTGGAACACCCAAAAAAAATTCAGAAATTTTTTTATGATGACCTATGTAATAAGTTGGAGAAGCATTATGTATAGTCCCACCATTTTTAAGGCATATTTTCACATTTACTAGCCAACTTTTAGAAATTACACATTTTTCTTGATTTTTCGTGTGTATTTAGCCCATTGATCTGGCGCCTTGGAGCACCCAAAAAAAATTCTTAAAAAAATTATGAGCACCTCCATAATGAGTTGGGGAAGCATTGTGTATAATCTCATCTTTTTTTAAGGTACATTTACGAGCCAACTTTTAGGAATTACGCGACTTTCTTTATTTTTCGTGTGTATTAGCTCATGGATCTAGCGCCTTGGAGTACCCAAAAAAAATTCTAAAAAAACTTTATGAGGACCTCTGTAATGAGTTGGGGAAGCATGGTGTATAGTCTCACCATTTTTTGAAGGTATATTTTCGTATTTACGAGCCAAATTTTAGAAATTACGCGACTTTCTTGATTTTTCGTGTGTATTAGCCCATGGATCTGGCGCTTGGAGTACCCAAAAGAGTATTCTGAAAAAACTTTATGAGGACCTCCGTGATTAGTTGGGGAAGCATTGTGTATAGTTCCACCATTTTTAAGGCATATTTTCTCATTTACGACCTAACTTTTAAGAATTACGCGACTTTCCTGGTTTTTCGTGTGCATTAGCCCATGGATCTGGTGCCTTGGAGCACAAAAAAAAATTCTGAAAAAACTTTATGAGGACTTCCGTAATGAGTTGGGGAAGCATTGCGTATAGTCCCACCATTTTTAAGGCATATTTTTGTATTTACGAGCCAACTTTTAAGAATTACGCGACTTTCTTGGTTTTTCGTGTGTATTAGCCCATGAATCTGGCGCCTTGTGGCACTAAAAAAATTGAAAAATCCTTATGAGGACCTCCATAATAAGTTTGGAAAGCATTGCATATAGACCCACCATTTTTAAGGCATATTTTCGCATTTACGAGCAATCTTTTAGAAATTACGCGACTTTCTTGGTTTTCGTGTGTATTAGCCCATGGTTCTGGCGCCTTGGAACACCCAAAAAAAATTCAGAAAAAACTTTATGATGACCTATGTAATAAGTTGGAGAAGCATTGTGTATAGCCCCACCATTTTTAAGGCATATTTTCACATTTACGAGCCAACTTTTAGAAATTACGCAATTTTCTTGATTTTTCGTGTGTATTTAGCCCATTGATCTGGCGCCTTGGAGCACCCAAAAAAAAATCTTAAAAAAAATTATGAGCACCTCCATAATGAGTTGGGGAAGCATTGTGTATAATCTCACCTTTTTTTAAGGTACATTTACGAGCCAACTTTTAGGAATTACGCGACTTTCTTTATTTTTCGTGTGTATTAGCCCATGAATCTGGCACCTTGGAGCACCCAACAAAATTTCTGAAAATACTTTATGAGGACCTCTGTAGTGAGTTGGGGAAGCATTGCGTATAGTCCGACCATTTATGAGGCATATTTCGCATTTACGAGCCAACTTTTAGAAGTTACGCAACTTTCTTGGTTTTTCGTATGTATTAGCCTATAGTCCCACGATTTTTTAAGGCATATGCTTGAACCATCACAGTCTCGTTTCCCGCATCATGTCCTTCATTAAGACCACTCCCACCTTATTTTGGATATCTTCATTCTTAATCAAATCTCTCATAGTATTCCGACACATCCACCACAACATTCTCATTTCCGCAATTT
This sequence comes from Solanum etuberosum, assembly GCA_029582245.1. NCBI lineage: Eukaryota > Viridiplantae > Streptophyta > Magnoliopsida > Solanales > Solanaceae > Solanum > Solanum etuberosum. The sequence continues at coordinate 135,388 of JAJONR010000703.1, forward strand.
TAATCTTGTGAACGTAAGAGTTCTTGACTAGCCAACACTCCGCCCCATACTCTAACCACCACTTTTCAGAACTTGCCTTTGAATTTTGATGGCATCTTCTTATCACACAATACTCCAGATACGAACCTACATTTAATCCACTCTGCACCAATACGATGTGTGACATTATCATGACTTTGTCCATTCCTTGGATAATAGACTCAAAATACTTGATCTTCCTTTCTTTTGAATGACATGTGCATCAAGCTTCACTTCTACTCCACCCTTATATTAACATACCAATAAATTAAAGCACATCAATTTAAAATCTTAAGGTAAGAGTGTTTGCAAACTCATAAATCCTAATCGTAAATTATCACAAGTGAAAGAATGTTGTAAAAGAAAAACCCTAAACTCTCTAACACAATTAAATATGTATAAACCCCTTTAAAATGTTATAGTAGCCTTGAATTGTTAATTGCCATTTAGTAAGTCATATAGTTCATCCATCTAATAAGTCATATATATAATGCATAATCTTGACTTGAAAAGAAAAAAAAAAAAAGAGGGTACCAAAAGGTTCATCTTTATTGCTAAGAACTATGTTTTTCCCTATGGCCTAAACACAATTGCAAAAAGAAAAACCAATACTCTAATGAAGTAGCTTCAACTACCCTGCACAGACTTCATATCATACCCTTAAAGTTTCTTAACATAAATCTATGGCAAATTTAATGATCAGAAAGTAATCTGACATTGCCCTCCAACACAAGTGCATTCATATCTTAATCTCTTTACCAAAAATCCAGCTGAAAGGAACGGGACTTCGCTGCTTGGCCCTTGCCTGTGCTCTCTCCTCCAATTTTCTAATCCGCGGAGCCAGTCCACATACATAATCTTGTGCTCTGCGTCCTTCACTGGAAAGACCAGTCAATTTTTCCACTTCCCATCTCCCCACAAGGAATTCCAGGATATCTGCATAGTCCTTGGCTGTGTATACACCAAGCCGTTGAGCTACAGCAGAGAAGTGTTCAAAGAGGTTGTCATCCCTGCCATCATACATCAGATGAGCGGGCATTGAGATTTTTTTCCTCATCATGTCACCAATAGCCAATATGGCGCCATCAGGATCAACCTCGAGTAGCTTCTCAACGATCTTGGTATATGCAGTTTCATGGCGCTTCTCGTCTGCAGCAATTGAACCACATATTTGTGCTAGTTTCATATCCCCATGCTCCTTAGCGAGCCTAGCTGTGTTCCCATGTGAAACAAAGGTAGCCCTTTCTTGGAAAGAAGTGTAGACGAAACCTAGATAGGGGTTGTTTTCCGTGCGAGGATCCTGGAAATATAAAGTGCATTGAAGTACAAACCAAATTGAGCAAAGATGATTATATAACAAGTTCAATCTCAAGATTTCTATTTTCATGGAATGAACAGTTATTAACACGTAAGCTGTAGCTAATGTAACCACAAAATGTGGCACCAAAGCTATAGTACACTATAGTTGCATTTCAACTCTATAGAGAGTGCACAAGGGATACAATGGACTAGGTAAGTAAAACTACAACCTGACAGATTGCTTCTTAAAATTTCAAATGTGTCACCATATTTAGATTGCTAGCAAGTAGTCAATGAGGTTGAAGGAAATATCATAAACAAGAAAATGAAGAACTAAAGTATACTGAACTACATAAAGAGTCCAATAAAAAAGGCGTAACTCAATCTAGCAATTAATGAAGCTTAGCAGCATCAGGTATTACATTTATTTTTACTTCTATCCCCTCTCCCAGGAAAACGAGAAAGGCTTGATAATTGAGAGCTTAGCATGCACATCATGTATGGTGTGCATGCAAAATATAGGATCAGGAGCTTTTCATAATTTGAAAAATCAGAAAGCTTATGAAAGCATGGGAGGTAGATACCACACACAGTATAACACTTGCTTAAAGCTGCACTGTTTATTATAAACATCAGCATACCTATTTTTAGCATGTAAATGATTTGACTCCATATGAAACCTTTGGAATTTAATCCTGTAAGCCTATACTAACAATATGCTACTTAATTGATAACATAAGGTCTGGTAAAAATCTTACCATCCCAGAACCAATTAGGTACTGGATTGTCTTTTCAATTTGCTTCATATCAACTCTTCCAGAAAGATAAAGATATTTGTTGAGAAGATCACCATGCCTATTTTCCTCCGCTGTCCATGCCCTAGTCCAAATAGCCCAGGGAGTGAGGCTGGCACCAGTTTCATCACGAACACCATCCAGGGTGTTTATCATGGTCTGATAAGTAGGAAGGGCCTCCTCCGTGATCATATCCCCTATTAATACAACAAAGTAGTCGTCGGGAATTTCCTTACACCTTTCCCTTAGCTCCTTGACCTGCTCATCAAACCCCTCGGAAGCAGGATCAGGAAGAAAATCAGTAGGCTGCCAACACTTCTCGACAGGTTTTAGGTGCACCAAGAGATTCTGTGCAGCCCAATCGCGCAGAGAATCAAAAACTTCAATCTTTTCTGGTGGCATGGAATGGGTTACTTGAACATGCACCTCTCGTGGAGGAGTGAATGCCTTCTTCACACTTCCAACTTCCCTGTAATTAGCAGAAGCAGACTTAGGTTCAAAACTGTTCACTTTGAAGACCTCATGAGCTATACCTTAAAAATAACAGTTAAGGAGGAAGGCAAACTTAAAGCATAAAAAGCCAAACTTAAAGCATAAAAGGTATCCCTGACATGACAATTTCCCAACTTTTACTCTTCCCCTTGTTCATGCATTTATGATGTGGTGCTAACTACAGAGCAAGTGTCGTCAAAGTTCCATTCATAGAGAAAGGATTCTTTGAAATCAAGTTTTCCCTCACAAAGAAACATCTCACAGAGATAGTGTCATAATACTGCAGTGTGCAGATTTTGACAGGAAAAATGATGGAAGACGGGACCAATAATTTATTATAAAATTTATTTTCCAAGATAAATAACAGGGGCATATATTTGTAGAAAGAGAGAAATATATGACCTGAAAGACTGAGCCTATATATTTAGTCCATCTTAACATTGGAAGACTGAGTCTAGATATCTGAAATATTAATTGTTTGGTGAAGTATGCAATCCTATATCACCAAACAAGATTAACCATCACTCAAACAATAGAACTAAGCACAATCACCTATAAATTGTATTAGTTTATACTTTATACAAGTATGCAGAAACTAAAGCAATAGAAATATACAAAATTTAAGTTAGCTTTTAACAAACAGAAGATATAAGTGCCAACTGCCAACCAATTCCATAACAATCAAAGAAGCTGAGCAATACCAAACAGCTACACCTACTGGCAAATAAGAAAAGAACAGTGCACATAACTATAATTGGAAACATTGACTTTAAGCAAAAAATTGACAATTAAATACAGAGCACCACGGCACGACCTAATTCTCAACCACAGTTGGTAAAATGTACAATTCCTGGACACCCCCACCCCCCCACCCCACCCCCCCAAAAAAAACACCAAATAGGACTTCCCTTTAGGACCTTTCTGAATAGATTTCATTTAAGCAAAAGAAAAAGTAACTAAACTAAACTTAAGGAAGAATTTACAGAAAAGAAAATCATTGGAGAGATATTTGAAGCAAAAATCAAATAGAAGGAAAAAATCACAGATCCATACATACAACAATCAAAAACACATTGATTTTGTTATGATTAGAACATACATCACTATCCGAAAAAGACATTTTTAAAGGCAGTAAAACAGGATACTTGATTAACCAGGAAATTCCAAGAAATCAACGATGCGATGAATAATTAGACGAAAAGAAAAGAAGACAGATAGCAAGATAAACACCATGTAATACTAAGCAACACATAAAGCAGAACAAGACACAATTTCCCAATTTAGAAAAAAGGTGAATTTTTTATTTTAAATATTTCTTGATAAGAGCTTCCTTAACACCAACAACTACCACCATTCACCAATCCAATCAATAGATACAACAAAACCAAAATTACAATCACAAACACACACCAGAAACATGCAGTTTGGCACAGAGCAATCAAAAAATCCTTATAAAATCATTTTCCATGATACAAACACTTTTCCTTCATATGAAAATGCACCCAGTCTAGCTAAAAATCAAGCCATAAACACTAGTTACTTGAAACAACAAAACAATAATAAGCCAAAACGAAACCGACCCATTTCCCACCGAATCAAAACAAGGGGGAAACAAACCAAATTGGGAGATACCCATTTTCCATGATACAAACATTTTTTCAAATTCAAATGAAATGCACCCAGTATATCTCTATCAGTAAAGTCATAAACTAAAGCCTTGAAACAAGAGAACATAAACGAAACTAAATCGAAACTGATCCACTTCCCATATGATCAAAAGAAGATGAAACAATTAAACAAAAACCAAATTGAGAGATACACATTTCCCATGAAACAAACATTTTTCAAAATTCAAAATTGAAACAAACCCAATGTAGCTAAAACTCAAATCACATAACAAATCAAAAGAATGAAAAACAAACCACATTGAGAGATACCCATTTCTCCAAATTCAAAACTGAAACACACCCAATGTACCTAAAACTCAAATCACACAAACAAAACCAATAAACCAAAACCGACCCACTTCCCCAAAAATTAAAAAAAATGGAAAAAAAACCACATTGAGCGACACCCATTAGCTCAAAACTGAAAACAAAGAAGCAAAAAATACTCACACAGAAGGTCGATGAATGGTTGAAGCCATGAAAACTCGCTGAGATCTGGCTGAAGAACAAGGAAATGGTAACATTTTGTGAGATTTTAACGACACCCCATTGACATTCAGTGCCATTGCTGATGCTCTGTTTTTCACCTCGACTATTTCGCCTGAGCAATTTCGTTGTGATCACTGTACACAAGTTGAGTTAAAGGTGGAGAGAGAGAAACGGAACAAATAGCCAAATATATAAGCCTTATATGTCGACAAAACCCAACTGGAAATGAAACTAAATTAACCTTCAACTTGAGGAAAATTACTCAAATGCCATTTTTGTCCTTTCGGGGTTCGTATTAGAGACCCGACTAATCAAGATTTACACCCGCATAAAAATGATTTCTCATGTGATAACTCAACTAATAGATTATTATTTTTTGTGATTTCAATTTTTACGAACCATCCGAGATAATAGTTGTTAGTTGAGTGATTATTTGAGAACTCAACCGATATAATTAAGGAGAATCATTTTCTATAAGATACCAATATCCTTTTTACTCGCTATGTTTCAATTTGTTTATCCTATCTTGACTTGGCACGAAGTTTGAGAAAGTAAAAGAGGTTATTCGTATGCCAAATATATCATAAATTGAAATTAAAGAGTTGCTAAAAAGAAAAAGAGACAAAAAAATTTAAAACACACTAAAAATAAAAGTAAGATAAACAAATTAAAAAGAGGATTGATACCTAAGAGCTAAGGCTTTCTGGTTAGTTTGGCTTTGTTTTTTAGTTTATCATTCGGTATTTGATATCCGTATTAAAGTTTTGATTATAATTCATACGCTTATCGTATAAGACATAAGTAAGGAAAAACATTTTGTATCAGATTTTTTATATATGTTTAAGGTTTTCTTATTATTCTAACTATGTTTTCAATATTTATATTGAAATCTGATAAATAATTAAGAACAAATGCTTCTTATCGAGAAAAAACTACCTGAAATTTGAATCTGAAATCTCTAATTAAACAATTATCACAATCCTTAAGTGATCATTGTATAGACGTAAGAGAGTACATACTTTTGTTTTTTGCTATCGAATAGGCGTAAATCTCGCTACTAGAAAACACTTGTTGCTGACCACATTAAGAGACACGTAACGCAAGTTGGAAAATTTATTTTTTTATAAAAAATTTAACTAGTTTTTTTTTTTTGTTCTTTTTAAACTTTGGACAAAACCGGGATCCTAAACTAACCAATTTAATAATCAGTGGGTATTTAACCCTGTGGGTATATTATATATAAAGTTAATACACTTAGGTGGTTTTATTATTTTTGTATTATTATTGACTAACTAATTTTGTCTGGTGGTTAAAAACAAAAAAAAATTAAAAAATCTTTTTCTAATATCTGAATCTGAAATTATTTTAGTCTTCAAATCAAAATAGTTCAGATTTTTCTCTCATTTTGTATCACTTAATTATTAAATTATTTTTTAAACTAATAGAGCTTTTAATCTTAATGTAGTATTGTGGTATCAAATTCATTTGAACCCAATGTTTCTAATATTTTTATATTTTTAATATGAATTGTTAATTTCTTTGTAATCAATATCAACTTAAATTAATTATTTAATTGATTATTTATTATTTTGCGTGCATATAAATAAATAATAAACAAAATATTTAATTCTACGATTTGTTGATTAATTATATAATTCAGACTGTGAAATCAGTTAAAATATAAAATTTCACATCAAAATATCTTTAAATTGTGAAAAAAATATATATCTTTTGTCAAAGTGGTATAAAATCAATTGGTTAGGCAAACTTGTAAATACCAAAAATACTTATAGTTTACATTTTGATATACTAAATGTAAAAAAATGAATAACTAACAATATTTTTTTAGTACAAAGAGCATTACATATGCTAAGAAAAGCAATTATATCTGAGAAGATTAAATAAATATTTAAAATTGAACTCATTTAACTTCGATCTTATCCGACATAAATATCCACTGAAGGGAAAAAATTCTTCCTCAAGGTAAGAATCAACAACACGAAAAATTATGTTCTAGATCAATCTTTAGACTAAAAAGTGATTGGAACAATAAGTATCCATCTCGTTCATCTTTCTATATGGACATAATATAGTTTCAACTTCTTGAAATTATGATCTTAAATAGGAAGATATAAAGTCAAGGATAATGATAGAAGGTTAATGTTTTGTATTTAGTAGTAGCGTCATTTTATGTTCTTTAATGTGTATTGCTTCATTCATCTCATATCTTAAGTCTTACTATTTCATAGTCACATCTTTTTACAACGTTACTTATATAACTTGTTCTACTCAAAATTTCCTCCAACTAGAGACAATACAAAAGGTAACAACCATCCAAACAAGTTTTTTGAGTGTGGTTATACATTCGATATTCATATTGTAGCTCAACTTTTCACCATATAGGAGCTCATTCAGAGTAAAACTCCCTACTTTAAAGTACCACAATTGTGACATTTACATTCTTTTTTTGTCTTTTCACTTTTCATTGTGTAACATATAGACTTGTTCTCTGTAATTTAATCAAGATAATAGCAGTAACTAGTATGACCATAAAAAGTACAGGAAGCAATAGAACATAAAACTGATACACACAAACCAAGATCAAACAAACAGGATACACAAGAACAGAAAATAATAAGGTGATACAGGATTAGTGGATTACTAGGTGATATATACATACAGTAAAGTCAATTAAGAAAACACATTCTAGCCATCATCTTCCTTTATGAAGGATATTTGATTTTCTCAAATTAGAAAATTTGACCAGAATATAAAAGTTACAACGCCTGGTGTACATAAGCAGGCCATCTATTATATCGAAAATAAGAAAGACCTGGACTAAGGGGCCAAAAAGATTTAACACAGTCGAGATTCTCATTCATGGTTGTATGTGCAGTCTTGCTGTGGCTGGATAGAAACTGAAGAAGAAGAAGTCTTCTGGCATGGTTGCAGGGAAGTTTCATGCAGATTGATCGTCTTTCCAGAAGGTGGCAAACATCTCTTGGAAAAAAATGTAGCAATGCTCTTTGTCCTGCTAACTTTTTCTGTAAATAATCAAAAGTTAACACAAGCAGAATTTTAATGTTTTCATTTTAGTCCAAACACTGTAAACATCTCATCCAAAAGGGATAAAAAGTTGGATTAACCCATGGGGACAAATAAGTGCAATAAAAAACATGAGATGCTCATACCAGGTGATATTGATAATCCAAGGTTCACAAGAACATCCTTTCTAACCTGCAAAAGCCAGAAAAATGCAGTATCAGTAAAATCTTCCTGGATTAGGGCAATAACCCACAAAAAAGAAATGAAACTATTCAAAAATTAGTAACATGCTTAGACACTTCAGACTAATAAATCAGATAAGACTAATGTAGAAAGAGGGGCATGACACAATGAGAACTAGAACAGGACGCTGATGGACTACCAAAGAACAAAGCTGAGAAGATCTGTTTACATTTCTAACTTGTGTACGAGAAACTAGAACGTTTTATTAGCTTTACCATAAAATTTCATGGACTGTACTGCTTCTGCAGTCAATCCTTAAAGAGTCAGAACTGCTATCATCTGGTACACGATATTGGATGTGATTCTTTATGGATCATCCTACAAACTGAATCTTTTGCCAAATCTTATATACCCTTCAGATTGCAGAGGTCTACTTAATGAAAATAAATTTTATCCTCAAAATTCATTGACAGAAATCCAGACTGAGAAAAGAGATATGTCGAAAATCACCTGCCATCTACCATCAATAAACTCTGCAATCTCCCGCACCTTGTTTTTCAGTTGGGACTTTGAAATACTTGGGAACTTAAGTTGTAAAGACTCCACCACCTTGTTTATACCATGTGAGCATGACTGAATAACAAATACCTGAAGGAAAATAATAACAATAACTCTTGTAAGCAAGAAATCAGCTCTGGGTGGTAAGAGAAACCATTTCACAAAAAGAGGGGGAAATGTTGATAAAAGAAAGGTAAAACTTACAATTTGAGGTAAATCTGAGTCGGCTAGAGCAGCTGGAGATGCTATTTGTGGGGTAATTGCCTTGCTACCTGATGGGCAAGGCTCAGAATCCCCCTCAACCACATCATCACAAGTGGATATTGGAATAGATGAATAGCCAGGAAATGAACAGATGGCCAATGCCCCCAGGCACATTTGTTCGACTTTCTCACTACCAGTCAGTTCATCAGCCAATAAGAAGGGAGCTTTCTCATGCATAAGATTTAATATAATAAGTGGCTTGTTTTTCCTAAGAGCCTGTTCAGTCAAGTTGTGAAGATATTTTTGCTGCCGAAGCAACACCGCAAACTCTTCACCCGGCCCTTCTTGTGCAGAACTGGACAAAATTTTAGACCCTTCTGCATCATGAGATTCCACTTTGTCAACTTGTACACCCTGCAAGACCAAAGGTGAACAAGTTCAAAAGTACTCGCATAAAGAAATGTTAAGTTTTCTGTTACTTTTTTTTCCCTATTGGGAAGGGCCATATTCATGCACCTCAGCAGTCGAGAGTAAGAAAACCTATGTTTTATGATTGACAAACAAGGATTAATTCAAATTTTATCCATGGAAGACTCTTCATCTCTCTCGCAAAAAAAAGGGAGGGGGGAGGGGGGGCTACAGTTACTGCAGGTGCAACACTAAAAATCATTGCTATATGTACAAAATGAAAAGGCCTTATTCATTACTAGAGTTATTACTACATATATACATCTCCTGCTGCAGTTAGAGGTTGCAGTGGTTGGCCTGCTTCCCTGTTGTGACATCTCAAATGCTTGACTTGATTCTTTAAATAACTATATGTCAAGAATACCAAGTAAAACTATGAACACAATTAAATTACAACATATAAAATGGAACAAAGGAGTATCACTTATTTTGTAGATTTGAAATACCACCAGTATGTTAAGGCCAAAATCATCACAAGTTTACAACTAGCCAAGCCAAGGCTATTTAGCAAGATGGAAAATCTCCAGCTTCGTGCAGTCATTTATACTTGAATCATGAACTGACCTTAAGAATTCCATTCAACTACTAATCATGCAGCAAAGGAAATTGATCAAGAAAGTACTCATTGAAAATGATAGATGGTTCATAATATCATAATCCAGGTAAGAACAGAAGATGCAAGCTATGCAGAAACAATTTTAAGGAAGATGTATGACATCATCAGTGGGGTTAACATTTTTAAATCACAGCTATTGCATGCTCACAATATTGGCAAAGCAGCAAAGTACAAACTGATCAACCAAGGAAATAAACAGTCTGTTTTTCACAATGTATTATCAATACTGTGTGGGATATTCAGTAGTTTCCATATGAAAAGTGGGTATCGGAGACTGGCGTACCTCTTCATCTGAAAGATACCCATCTGGCACCAAAAATCCATCTTCACTTTCGTCTTCATCTTCACCTCTTGAACATTCTTCCTCCAAGCATTCATTATCATCTTTATCACAATCTGACAGACTTTCACCAGGTTCCTCCTAATTTAATCAATTGTCAGTAATCATCATGATTCACAGATGTTGCAGGCAATAATCAGAAAATACCTCTTCCCATTCTTCGTCACTATCAACCTCATAATCCAAGTCTGGATCCATTGCAAGGGGGTGACGTGCTCCAACAACTTGGCTGATGTGAAAAGTCAAAATATCAGTAAAAGTGGAAAGGAGAAAATGGAGGAAAACACACCCATTGACATCCATATGAACATGCAAAATATTGATTAAGGAATAGTAAACAGTCACAGCTTAATATGGAGATTGAATTTATTTGAATCACATCAAAATTGCTGAAGTCAGTGCCATCTCCAAAAGGAAATACTCACTAAATCAGAAGAAAAGATTCATCTAGAAAATGTTTCATTACAATTGCTAGAAAGAAAAACTTATGATAGTAGGTTGAAAACATAAAAGAAGACCCACTAATACTCTAATGTTTACCAGAATCACATACAGGCAAGAGCTGTGGGTTAACTTTCGTAGCACCAAAACTACTATGTGTTTGTTTGTTCTGTTTATAAAAATATACACACACATACAGTGTAATCTTCTCTCACACTGAAGCGAATTTCACAACTAGAAACTTTAACAAAGAAAGAAAACAATCAACTAAATCATAGTCTAGAGAACTTAGTTAATAATAGATCAAATGCCCAAACACATTATAATCAAGACTGGGATTTGGATTTGCAACAAAATACTGCTCCTGAAGTAAAAAGGTACTAAAGCCTAAAGGTTCATTCATTAATAAGATTGATTATGAGGTTTTATCTGGTCTATAATAAAATTTCAAATTGCATAACACATGAATCATAACATAGTTCACCTTTTCTTCGGCCAAACACCATAAAATGCAGGTCTATGACACTTATCAAACTGCAACAATTGCCTCCTCAATAAGCCCTTCTGGCGACAAGGAATAGCATTGACCTCACCGACATTACATGATCTGGTATTACTACAAGGCTCAGCCCATCCATCAACAAGTTTCTCTGTATTATCCTCAACATCACAAGTCAGTCCTCTACTGGCTGTTAGCTTAATTTCCTTGACTACATTAGTCTTGGGCTTTCGACGGATTCCCCAATGAACTTTTCCTTTTGAAAGAATAGAACGACCTAAGCAATGCCATGAAGTTAAGTGTGACCTGTAAAGTAAAACCAAGCAACATATATATAAATATCAAGAAAAAAATATTAATTCACCACATTAAAATGAAAGAACAAAAAAGAACTAACTTCCATATATCATCAGCATTAAAGTCATCATTTTGTGTAAGGACTGAGTCCATTGACAGAGTAACAGATTCAGGCATCTTTTCACACTTGCTAGGGGTAAAATCGGAAGCTGGCTCATCTAAGGATTGACTATTCTGGGAAGAAGAGTAAGTTTTGCTTCTTTTGAGAAAGCGCTCCATCATTGAAGCTTGCTTTTGTAAAGTAAGTTGCCTTTTAACTTCAGCTTCTTCCTTTTCCTTGCGGCGTCGATCTTTCTCAGTTTCTTCTTGTTCTCTCATCATCTGCTTTTTCAGTTTAGATTCTTCTTTCTCAAACCGCTTTTCGTCTTTCTCTGCTTCACTTTGTAGCCGTTTTAACTCTTTTTCCTACACAGAGAGATTTAGCCATCAAAAGGATCAATCAAGATCTTATTTAAAGGCATGGCCAGTATCACACCACCAATAGAACACTTCTAAAGATATGCCAACAGCAACAAGCATTTAACCAACAGGTTGAATCAAATGACTCACACTTTTCAATTTTTCTTTCTGAACTTCACGCTCCATCCTTTTCTTCTCTTTTTCAGCTTCTCGTTTGTTTCTCTCTAACTGCTTGATCAAAAGTTTCTCCTCCAGTTTCACTGACTTCTCAGCCCTTTATCAATAAAGAGATTTGAGTAAACAATTGGAAAGAGGAGAGATACAGGAAAACAATACTAGAGAAGAAATAGACATCACATACACTTCAGCACCATTTTTCTGTTCCATGCTTGCAACTAACAAGCGGATATCTGCCTCATTTAATACTTTGCCAAGCTTTTCATAAGCCTTCGTCTGTTCTTGGATGCAGTTTTGATCAGTTTCCACCTTTTTTAGCGCAGTCAATAAAGCTGCCACAATGACAAAACACAAATATTTCAGCTTATCAAAATTCTAAGCTTGTTGGAAGACGACCAAATAGACCATTCACTTGTTAATGATTTACATACAAAACAAACCAACCAACAAATGTTCCCATCTAGGAAATAAAATTAACAGTAATCATTAGACCAAAAGATCTTAAGGAATTGCATTGAATGAAACAAGTGAATGATGATGAGCTATTATTCACATGATATCAAATGGATATCTTGAAGGAATTACACTGAATGAATTAAATCAATAATGATATGTACTCTGATTCACATGATATCAGATGGATAAGAATAGTGGAGTAAACCAATAGAAAATCAAATATATGATCATGTTTCTAAATCATCCATATTCAGTTCATGTTTTCATGGCTACACAACTGGAAATGCTCAGCCTCGCTGAAAGCCTAACCAAGTGTATCCAAAATACAAGCAAACCAAAAGCTCAATGTTTAGAAGCGGCAGTACCACAAATTATGCCATAAATGAATATGGACACCTTAGCATGAGACCCATATATGAAGTACACAAGATATTGCAAGCTCAATAGAATGCCTTCTTCACCACAAACAGATTAACATGTACAGTTATTAGTATTCACTCACCAGAGACAGCAGTAATTCTCTCATGGATCTTTTTCCGACAAGTCCGGCGAATCTTCAGAGTAGCTCGGACTGATTTGGGCAACAATTTAAGGTCTCGTGTCTATAAATAAAGGAATTGCATTAGCATTAGCATTATTTATACTAAATTGTAGATTGAAACAGATGAGAGAAAACTGTATCGTGAACACATTGAATGAATAAATTGCGGGAAAGAGTTGTATATGGGTTTCCACTTTCTAGAATCAAATCCATTCACCAAATTCACATGAAAAAGTTCAATCACCTGATTGAAAGGTTGAAGCATGTACAATATTGAGTAACTAGCATAACTATGAATGATTACTAGATATTTCCATATCAACATTAAATCTAATCAATAAATAGCTAAGTTATACACTCTTCACTTCGATGCCGCACTAATGTCCAATTCTCCAAAAATACAATACTTTTGGAGAATCCGACACACACCCATTAACATCTTTGAAGAGTCTGAGCAATAAGCTGAATTGTCATTAAAGCTAGCAGATATACTATTGAAACAAGACACTCTTTTGACACATCACACAACAATACATAGTGGATGCAATCTAAACATTAGAAGCAACAATCAACATTAATACAGAAAATGAAAATCTTCAACAAGCATTTCCTCCATCTATTAACACTAAATGTTACCATAATCAAACACCCACATGCCAAAACAACACTAGGGATTCAAGAAAATCGATAAACTAGGAAAGCAAAATGTCTCTAATAGTGATAGCCATAGAAGATTCAATTTCCATTTTCAATATTCATTCACACCAGCAATCACCATCGGCTCTGACATTGCTCCGATTCAACTGAAAATGCAAGTTCTCACAGATTCTGGAACCGATTTAGGAAAACTCTAAAGGAAGATACAATCAAAAACCCTAAAAATGAGGAAAAAATGAAATAGTGGTGGCAGTGGGGAGATAGAGAAGAGTGCTGACACATGTTTGTTTTGTAGAATTTAAAATTTCTGGAAATTTTGAGATATATTTTTGTTTCCCTCCTGTTGGTGGGAATAATTTGAAGGGCTTATTCTAGTTTTTGCACCTGTTTGTTGGGAAAAATGAATCATTTCGATTAAGACACCCACACAGTTCTTAGAGGCACAAATTACTCCATCACTCCTAATTGTTAACATATTAAGTGTAATCCTACAAATTAGTCTAAGGATAGTATGTACTCAAGGAAAAGTGTATCCAAAATTTGAAGATAACGGGGGCATATCTATGAATGATTACTAGAAACTTCCACTTTCTAGAATCAAATCCATTCACTAAATTCACAATATTGAGTAACTAGCATATATATGGATGATTACTAGAAATTTCCATACCAGCATTAAATCTAATCAATGAATAGTCATTAAAGATAAGCAGATATGCTACTGAAACAAGACACTCAATTTGACACATCAAACAACATAGTGGATGCAATCTAAACATTAGAAGCAACAATCAACATTAATACACCAATTTAAAAATCAACATCAAGCATTTCCTCCATCTATTAACACTAAAATGTTACCATAATGAAACACCCACATGCCAAAACAACCGATAAACTAGTAAAGCAAAGTTTCTCTAACAATAATATCGATTGAAGATTCGATTCCCATTTTCAACATTCATGTAAAAGACACCGAAAAATCTGGCGATTCAGTAGTTGATATTAGTTAGATAACCCAAATTTAAGAAAAAATGAAACTTTTACCTCCCAACACCAAAGCGCCGACTCAGATTCATCCTCCAAAACATCAACATCTGCATTTGGAATTCCGTAAAGCATCCTTTGCCCAACCAAAATCACAGCACTTTTCACACTAACCTTACTACTACTACACTCACTATCACTAATCTTCTCAAAAATCACATCCACCAATTTCGACAACGATAGACTACTCTCCTCCAACATGCAACCAATCACCGAGTTCAACCCCAACCCTTTCAAATCCTCAACTTCCACAACTTTCTTCTCCACAACCTCCTTATAATACTCCATCAACCCCTTCATTTCCACTTCCAACCCATCAATCTTCGCCGCTTTCTCTTCCGGACTATCCATTACCAAACTAACCCTCTTCCTCTTCATCGTCTTCTTCACTGATCGATCTGACACAACTTCCATTTTCACTTCCTCAACACCGTCAATCATCATCGGCTCCGACATTCCTCCGATTCAACTGAAAATACCGAAACTTGTAGAGGAAGATTCAATGAAAAACCCTAAAAATGAGGAGAAATGAAATAGTGGGTGGGGGTGGGGTGGGGGTAGTGGGGTGATAGTGAAGAGTAGTGCCGCGTGTTTGTTTTTGTAGAATTTAAATTTTTTATGGAAATTTTTAGATTTATGTTTGTTTCCCGCCTGTTGGTGGGAATTATTTGCGGGGATTTTTTTGGTTTTCGCGCCTATTCGGGGAAAAATGAAACGTTTCGATTTTGATAATCCAAACGGTACTTTAGATGACCTTTTAGCAAATTACTCCATTACCTACATATTAGGGTGGTCAAAAATCGGTTTAATTGATAAATCGTGTCCGGAAAAAAACATGGGAAAATTATATAATTAAATAAATATTTTTATCATTTTTGTTAATTTTTTCTATAGTTTGAAATATTTACATATTGTCTCACTAATTAATAATTTCATACCAGATTTTAAAAAAGATAAATGTATTTTTGTTACTAGATACAGTAAAATAGGGAGAGAGGAGAGCGAGATAGTCTATGTATATAGTATATACATGGGAATCACACTAGATACATATATTTAGGATACCAGATATAGGGAAAGTGGCGAACGGATAGGAGAGAAGAGACCGAGAGAGTCGGATACATGTGAATTCACTTGGATTATACAGTGTATCGGGACAAATTAGACCTAATTTTGACCTCATGTATCTGAGATACAGTTATTTGGACGCGTCAGATACATGTATCCGAAGTCTAAAATTTAATAAGATTTGTAATATTTGCAAACTAGCGTGAATTTAGGTAATTAACTCGTAAATTAGTGAGATTTATGTAAGTTATTGAAAAAACATTAATGGTTTATTGAGAATGGATTATTGGGTTAATGGCTTTTAAATGGTTTCGTTCATTTTTAATTGAGATATCGGTTAGGTTTTCGATGTTATGATTTTGATTAGTGATTAATTTGATAACTCAACAAATCAATATACATAAGTGGGCTTGCCCAAAGTGTTAAGCCCATTAAAAAATCTAGAATTGCACTTCTATTCTTGCTACTATTTTTATTTTACGAACATATATTTATATATATATATATATATATATATATATATATATGTGTGTGTGTGAGACCTCAAAAATGTTTAAGCTAAGGTCCGAACCATTCTTCATTTATATATAAAATCGAATCGGGTGATTCTTAAATTACTCATATGTGTAAAGGTCATTTCTTTTATGTTCGAATACATTTGGATATGACTTAAGGTCATAAGAACCCCTAGCACAAAGTTGAGTTGAAAGTTTCATTACCGATCAAGTTTTGACATAAGATTCTACTAAGATCAACTTCAAACAATCATATCTCCCAACACATAATGAATTAGGTGGCATATGACCTACCAAATTAAAGGTCTTTGATTCATCTTTCCAACGCCACCAAGTTTGCCTCATTTCATGTTCGGAGTAAAAAGTTATGGCCGTTTTACTAGAGACTGTCATATCAGAGTTTTCTGAGTCTCTGAACAACGGCTCCAACCGACGGGCCGTAGGTTGAACAACGACCCATCCTGTCAAGTCATCGATAGAGTACTGGGAGTCAACTTTTGGGACCCAAATCCTACGGATCCAACCGATGGGCCGTAAGTCCACCTACGGGCCGTCATTTGGACCCGTAAATGGACTTTTGAGCCTTAAAAATTCAATATTAATTCCACGGATGGGATCTACGGTCCGTAGGTCAAACCACGAACCATAGATAATCCCGTAGACAGTTTTTGTCAGTTTTAAAGATGGGTAGTTTAGTCTTTTTCCACCCCCTCTAAGCCCAACCCACAATCTTTTTACACCTACTTAAGGTTTTAAACAGTATCAAACGACCTTATTACTTTGATTAACGCTTCCAAGACTTAGAGCAATGATTCAAAAGGAGAAAAGCTAGGGTGTTTTATCGTTCTTCGAATTTTGTCGATTTCGCCAAGAACTTTATTTTTTCCAGGTACGTAAGGCTATTATATTGATGGACTGGGTTCGTCCTCACTCCCTAAATCTACTTTCTATCAGTAAAGAATAATCTAGGGTTACATCCTTAGTTTTGATAATTCTTGAGATGAGTTTGTTGTTGAATTCTGAGTTGTTATTCCTAATTTTTGAGTTGCTATATACTAAGCATTGAGATTCTTGAGTTGATTATTCGTATCTATTTTTTAGCATGAACCCTATTATTCGAGTATTCATTGAGTTATTGATGAGATTCTTTTTAACCGAACAATTATCTTAAATTGACTTTCTGAGAAAGTAAAGAGGAGTTTTTGAGGAAAGTTTAAAGAGACATTTTGAGTAAAGCTTAAGGGAACTATTGACTCCCAAATTTATCATTTTTACATTGAGAAAAAGAGAAACTTTGATTTCTAAATAAGTAATGAGTTGAGAGTTAATTTAGAGCAATTACCTCTTTTAAGAGGATAGTTTGAGCAATTATCTCAAACTAGAGAAAGAGTAATGTTTTTATACATTAAGCAAAAGTAAATATTATTAGTAGTATTGAGCACCGATATGGGGGAGAGTTCAGACAACTCACAGCCCCCATAAACCATGTCTTGCCCACATGGATATGCAGGATCATACTTTTTGGATGTATCCTTAGTACCTTTGGGCAGATCTTAGTGGATCCACTTAGTTGAGGTGTTCTATATTTCGATACGATATAGAACAGTTCTAGCAGCGTGGACAAGACATTGTATCATCACTTAGCTCATTGTTTACATTCCTACTTTATTCAAATAAGGCGAAATGTCGCGGTGACTCAAAAAATAAACAATTAAGTCAATTTTAAAAGAATTTTAAGAATAAAAGAGGTTTTAAAGGAGTCGCCACCTAATTTTAGGAAAAAACTAGGAAACCAATTAAAAAACAAATCTACGAAACCAATAGATTCTAGGTAAGGGGTTCAAATTATTCCGAAGGAAAGGTGTTAGACATCCTTCGGAATCCACAACTGTGGGTCCCGACTGAATTCATTTTTTTCAAATTGAGGAGGAGATAAAAATAATATACAAGTATAATAAACATGCAATATACACAAATAATAAAACAAAACAATAATATAAGAAACAGCCTAAGGTTTGCCTAACATCGATAATATACACAATATTAAATAGAAAATATAATTCAAACTCCTTTCGAATAGCTTCAATGGGTAGCAACTCCAGCGTACCTGTCAACACACTTAGTAAAAGTGTTAGTAATAAATAAATATGAATAAAATTGAATAACTCAAATAACAACTTAAAAATAAAAACCCGTCTAATTAACATGGGAGACCTTGGAAATCGACGGTAATTTCTTCATTGGCCAATTTTCATAAATAAAATATATAAACTTAAATTAAATTTCTGTCTTTTAAAATGTGGAGGCCTCGAAAATCAACGGAGATATTTTTTCATTGGCCAATTTTAATGTATAATTATTCAATAAAACTTCAACAAAATAATTAACAGAAAGCAACAATCAAACTAAACAAACAACCATATCTTCTTAAAAATAAAGCAATAGTAAGTTATCAATTAATAATAAAATAGGGCAACTTTGCAAACAATCGACACAATAGTGAATTGGTATAAAATAAAAATAATAATAAAAAAGAATGAGGCATGTTCGGATGGATTTAGAGGCCGTTTGGAGGTATTCCGGCGTCTGATTTCGCCGGAGAAACAGAAAAATAAAAAGGGTTTTTTGGCTTGGAGCTGCTGGTTGTTTTATGTTGCTGAGAACAGGGGAATGGGTGATTGTTTCACTGGCGGCTTAGGGGTCTGGTTTGGAGTTGAATCTGGTGGTGTTTCGCCGGAAAAAGGAGAAAATGAATGGGGGTTTTGGGTTGCCGGAGCTTGGCCGGAATTCGGGGTGGTGGTGACCGGAAAATTAATGAATAGTGAAACCCTTTTGTGAAAAATCTGAAAATTTACGACGCTCTTCTAAAAAATAAATTCACCATCCCTTAACTTAATGACCAAACTATTCTTTAAATAGGAAATTAAAAACCACCAATAATGCAATACCACTATCGTAAAACCGTAGGCCAAAACCACCGGTTAATAAAATATCTGTGTATGAAATCTTATCCATCTCATAATGAATTTCTGGATTGTGCAAAATATCAAAATGAATATATTAACAAATGTAACGAATCAAATAAATATCAAAAGATGTGATGAACGTAATCAATGACATGTAAAAAATGTAATTTAACAGAAATAATGAATTAATCAAAAATGAAAAAATATTTGAACGTAGTCAACCGGCTGTGACAAAAAAATATGTAATTAAAATTAATTGATAAAAAATCCTGGAATTTTGACAAATAATGATAAATATCGATAAACTTATTTAAAATTATAAAAAATGTATTTTGAACTATTAAATAAATAAAACTTAAAAGTTACTAATTTTGAAAATGTTAGGCCAAAATTGGGTGTCAACACTCATAATGATGGTTGTCGGTTATAGGATCTTCTAATAGAGTTAAAGTATATTTTTATATATCACTTGTTATGTTAAAGTTCAGAGATGAGATATCATTTTGTAAAGGTAAATGGTTTAATTCCTTTAATTCTTTACATTCAGTTAAGTTTATGTTATACCTATTGCAGTTCTTTCTTTCAATTATTTCGCTTCGACTGTACTACATACTCGTACATTCAACTGTACTGCTGTCATTCGACCTGCATCTTTTATGATGTAGGTACATGTGTTCAGGATCATCAACAAGCGCTTCGTTGAGATCACCTGACACTCATGTTAGCTTTGGTGAGCCTCCTTGCATTCCGGAGGATTCCCCTTTTTTCTTTCAGTTTAATCTTTTTAGAGTTTTGTGGGTCTTGTCCCAACATCCATGTTGAACTATAAAGGCTTCATAGACAGTTAGAGTTGAGAAGTCTCTCATTATTTCCCTTTTTGTTTGAGATGTTTTGAGACTGTTTTGCAAAATATTATTATTATTGCTATTAAGTATTTTCAGACAGTTTGAGTTAAGTATTTGCTTGAGTTTGAATGTTCTAAATTCTATTTTTAAAGCTTCTTTATGCTTGAGTAAGTCTTCCGCTAAATAGTCACTTAGGCCAAGGGTTCGCTTGGGAATCAAAAATGGTTCTCGAGTGTCAGTCACGTCCAGGGTGTAGGCTTGGGGTGTGACAATATGATTCTATGAACATTTTATTATCACTTAAATCGAAATTGGACCATTAAGGATAAAAAATCAATAATAAATATCTTATTGATTTGGTTATTGATTTAGCGTATTCACAAATTATAAATTGATTAATTGAACCAACAATACAAAAAATTGGATCAGACCGATCGATGCAGTCCTCTACTCCCATAGACATTTTTTTTTATCAATTTAATAAACACCCCCCCCCCCCAAAAAAAAAAAAAGAGAGGATAATTTTGACTAGAATTGAAGGTAAAATCAAGGTTCACTCGATAATATACCCAAATGTAATCCACAAGGATGCTATGTACTAAAGGAGAGGCAGATTCAAGATTTGAAGACAACGAAAGCACCATAAAAAATAGATACAGTAAAAATGATTTGACGCGATATTTATTAGTTTACCAACATTTGAAATATTGTAGATCATTGTTTTAAAATTGTTTATCTCTACAATTAATATAATATTATTATCCATCGCGTATCAATTTATCCACATGTATGATAGATTTATGTTGTTGATACTTCATATTCTCAACAATTGAGAATTGGCCGACTAACCCCATATTTTTTTACTAAAAAAATGACAAAATTAAAGAATCAAAATAGTATTTTAACTAAAAGGTTATAGGAATAAGAATTATTATAATAACATATATAGGTGGTTGAAATGAAAATAATAATTTGTGATATGTGATATGCCACCATAATAACTTTTACTTTTAGTTTGGTGTTTAAAAGAGATATTTAATATTTAACTTTAGTGAAGTAAAAAAATAATGTATAATATGAATAAATATAAAATTTAATGTATAGATATTGATTTCATTAAGTTGCAAGAAAAAACCAAAATACTTATAGTGCTAAAATAGGAGAATTAAAGTCAGAATCATACTCTCTACTATCATCTTTATTTATCCATTATACTAAAATAGTTATCCAATTTAAAAAATCAAAGAGATAATTTATTCTTTTGTATCTATTTTACTCTTACTATTACTTTATGATTTAATTTATTATTTCTTTAAGACGTGTGTCAAATCAATAGTTGACAACTATTGTTGGACAAATAGAATATTTCCTACCAAATTTATTTATCTAGTCTAATGAAAACGCATAACACAAACAAATTACTCATTCTTCAATTGAAAACATATAGACGAATAATATTTTAAACATCACACATCCATCGTCTACCTATCTTTTAGATGGCACTAACAAAATTCAAAGGTAAAACTCCACTATAGGACATGGACGGAAGAAGTTGTTTTTTCTTCTTTGTTAATGTTTTTTTTAGAGTAATATAAAAGTTATATTATTTTAAAAAATATATTAGAAAAACAATAATATAGTGTATCTTTTTCCTCCCTTTTCTTATTTCTTCCTCTGTTTCTTCTCTCTTTTCATTCTCTTATTCTTCTAGGTTGTATTTTTTAATTAGAAGAGATTTATAGGTAATTATTATAAGGATAAATGAAAGCAAAGTAACAAACAATAGCATATGGTAAAATGATTATGAGTAATTTGCAATAGTAAACTACTTCTAAATTAAAGCTATTGTTTTGTTTAAAAGAAATGAGTTTATAACCATCTGAATATAAGCTATGTTGAATGAGAAAATTCTTCTTCTTTTTTGTGATACATTACTATTTTTATTTTTAAAATTTCCAACATTACCACATTTTAATTATATTTTTATAATGATTGTTACCAAATTGGGTTTGATATTTTAATCATTACTTGAAAAATATAAGCACGTGAATCTTTGAAAGATAACACATGAATCGTGATAAATTAAAGGACATTTAATGACGCAGTATAATAATCAATGGAAATTGAAATAATATAATTCAAATGTTATCAAAAAAGTGTGTTTGTGAGTGTACTATTGGCTAGTTTGACAAAAAAAAAAATTGTTGCTTAAAGTCAAATTAAATCAAATATTTAAAAAATAAAAATAAAAAATACATCAAATCAAAACATATGTTTATTGTTTCAATATTTGAATTGATTTTTTTTTCTTATTTCTTAAAGATTCTTGCATGTGTGGTATAAAAGAAACATAAATTTATATAAATAGTTCAATATTGAAAAAGCTCATCAACTTAGAGATTCGTTATTTCTATCATCGATTGAGAAATTTGTCCGTATTTTATTAAATTATGATCAAAATCCAGCAAATGAGACAGTAAAGTTGTTCTTTCCTTAAATAAAGGTCTCGAGTTCAAGTTTTTGATATGAAAAAAATTCTTTATAGAGAGTGATTCCCCTCAAATGGAGCCCTACATAATACGACTTCGGAATAATCGAATTTTAATATAGATATCAGACGCTAATTGAGAAAAAAAATTATATATAAAAAAAGATAGTGAAGAAATGGAAGGAATATTTGTTCCAATGTTATACAAGTTAAATATCCCGAAATTTTTATTCTAACGCATGTGTCATGTGACTTAGGTCCACCACATTGTCTTGATTGTCATCTGCCTCTGTGTTTTATGTTATGGCCACACAAGAAAAGTCATAGTATTTTGTAAATTCAATATTCTTAACGAAATTTTTATACTAAATTTACAATGATAGAAGATAGCTCAAAAAATATTGATTATTCTTTGCTTTTTTCATTCTTCATAAATGTTGATTATTCTTCTTTTTTTTCATTTTTCATGTGACGAACACAAGATTTGTGGTCACAAGAGTGCCACAACTTCTAATCCAGACCTATCATATACTGCAGTATAAAATTCCAATTTAAAAAGGAAATAAAGCATGATCACACTTTTTGATTTGTAAATAGGTAAATTAATAATTAACGAACCAAAACTAATTTGATTCAATTCAAAAATTTGTTATTCGTCAATTTAAATCCTATTGAACAAAATTAAAAGATTAAAAAGTAGGAGAGTTTGCTTAGCAACTAAATAATTTAGAGAGAAAAAAGCTCAATTTCATAATAACTTGTTTGATTAAATTAACCTTCGACTTCTCAATATATCTTTGTATTTTAAGTTTCTAATTTTAAAATAATTTATATACGCACAAACAAAAAAAAAGAAGAAGAAGTTGAAACAATGGTCAATTTGAAACTAATTCAATCCTATTTTGTATTTCTAAAAAAAATTCCAACTTTATTTACGTCTATTCGAAAAAAAGATTGCCAACATGGACAAGACAACTAAGTGTCCACTCATACATATTCCTTGAACGGAGATGTAGCCTTTTGATATTCGATATTCGATATTTTTAAACTCAATATTTTAATGTGTTGTATATGTAAAAAAATTACAAAAGTTAGTACTTACAAATACTCTAAATATGCAAAAGTTATGTGGGCCATTGCTCCCTCTTTCGTTCAAAATAATAGTGGTTCTGAATTACCTTGAAGAGGTCCTAATATAATATTTTTTTGTTGTTCAAAAAGCTATAAATGAATAAGTTTGTTTTTTCTCTGTTTCGATAAATGAAGAAAATGATTTAATAAAATAAAATTGTCATACCAAACACTCTCAATGGAAGATTGATTTGAATATTTTGAAAAATGTTTTTCAAATTTAAGGAAAACGACTTACCTACAAAAAAAAATATAAGAAAAATATTTTTCAAAACTCTTTTTCAACTTCACACCTCAACTTTCCACCTTAACTCAAATCTCATATACCGATTCTCGATACTAATTCGAAGTTCAATTTCTGATTCTTGATTCGAGACCTAAAGGATCCTAGGTCAACTCGGAATCAAATCTCGAGTTGGGTGTCGAGTTTTGAGTCAGGAGTCAAGGTGGAATTTCAAGTCGGGTTTCGGGTTGACAGTCGAGGTCGGATGGCGGGTTTGGGTCCCGAATCGATCTTCGAGGTCAGATCCAAGTTTAGAAGTCGGGTCATAAGGTGGGTTTTAGGGTTGCACCCCATAGACACATATTACATATATATAAATTACCATGTTTATATTTAATACCCCTTTCAAATTTTGGGCAATATGTAATGTTACTTGACTGTTAATATTTCACACTAAACTGAATGCAAAGTGATCTCTAGGGAAAATAGCATACACAAGATTTTAATAAGTGATATATCGACCTATTGTTATAATTAGACACATGTAATAATATATATGAAATTTGGGTATATTTAAGAAACTATCATTTCATGTCATAATCAAAATGATATTTACTTTCTATAGGTAGTATCATTATATATCCCGTGAATATTTAAAGACATTATGACAAAAACATTTTTAGTGGAACCTTAACACATGGACTCATTAGAATATATGAAAGTTGTGTGGACCGTTGCTCACCCTTTCACTCGAAATATAAGTGGTTCTGAATGACCTTGAGAAGGTCCTGACGCAATATCTTTTGTCGCTTGAAGATCAGCCAGTCGTCATCTTATCTTGAACGAGCATCGTCGTTCCCATCACTTCCTCATCTTCTAGAGGAGTGGAAGAGACTACTTTGTCCTAGATTTATCTATTGTATTCACAAAATATGATTTGACACATGGTATGAGTTGTTGTGTCTCAATAGGACAGGACACAACCCCTATAACAAAATAAACCAACCCTTGATCATTTCTGGCATTTAATAGGGGGTATTTTCTGGAAAAAAAAAATACTTATCAAAGCTGAAAATTGTTTGACCAATCGAACATGAGAAAAATAGAAAATGTTTTCTACTTGCATATTCTAGTATAACATAATAAGATGGAATTATTTTATAAAATAATGAATTATATGCTATTGGGAATCTATCTCATTCTCACCTCTCCATTCTTGTACAATATGAAATGAGAAGGACATGGATATATAACAATAATATGGTGTTTTCACAAAAAAAGAAAGATTTTTTTTCTAATTGGAGAAAAAAATTTAAAGTATTTAGATTCTTGGAATATGGATATCACAAATAAAAAAAAGGCAAAAAGAATAAATACCCAATCACACTTGATGAAGTATCAAAAATTCTAGTACAAATAGCCATGGCTCACTATTGTTGTGACTTGTGAAATTTATTAATTAATTTTATATAGTTTTTTTCTTCTTCAATCAATCTTCATGTCATCAACAAGAGGAAGAGACACTTTAGAACTTGGTGGTGTGATAAGTGATGTGTTGGATCCATTCACAAGGTCTATTAGCCTAAGTGTTGTTTACAACCATAGGGAAGTTATCAATGGCACTAATTTGAGGCCTTCTCAAATTACTAATCAACCTAGGGTTGAGATTGGAGGAACTGATCTTTCTACTTTTTACACTCTGGTAAATCTCATATTATATTCTTCATCATTTTTCTCAGTTTGTGCTGAACAATTTACGTAATGTGTTCTTTGTTAAAAGGTTCTATATTCTTAAAAACAGAATCACTAGTTTGATTAGGGAATGAAATGAGTCGCTCAATCATTATATGGTGGTTTATTGACACTATAGAATTGTGAAGATTCGTTAACTATTGACATGTAATTTTTTAGTTTAGTTTTTTTAATATTGGAATGTTCTTCAAGACTTGTGATTTTTTGTTATTCTATCGTGAAAGATTGTGGTGGATCCTGATGCTCCGAGTCCAAGCAACCCAAATTTGAGGGAGTATCTACATTGGTTAGTCATTTATTCGATTTTTTTACGTTATTAATGTATTTTAGTTAGTTAAAAACAAATTATCAACTGCATTTTAAATATTCAAATTAGGATTTATATTAATTATAGAGACTAATTCCAATTTGAAATTCTACAATAATTCGTATATATAACTTAAATCCCTTCTTCTTCTTTTTTCAAAATGTTGGATAATCTTTTTACATTCATTTGCAAAATATTTTTATATATTTTTTTCAATGTAGTTTCTACAATTAGAGAAATAAAAATTTCACTCAAATTTAATATATGGTGTTATGATCAACTTTGTTAATTAGGTTGGTCACTGATATCCCAGCAACCACGGGAGTAACCTTTGGTAAGTCTTTTTACATTAATCATGCAATATTCATATATTTCATTCCATTCAAATAATCACTAGTTACTAGTCATGATCGACGTGTTTGCTTCTAGCCGAAGACATTTATATTTATATATATATTAAGTTGCAATAATAATGTACGTTGCCAACGATGTGATATTTTTTTTAGTAATATTTGTATGAACATATATGTCCAATAAATATCTCATCATTCTTAATTAGAAATTTTGATTTTTGATTTCGATTTCTTTGAAAATTGAGATATTCACAAGGGGGATCACTTCCGTCTTTACTTGAGTCATGTGAGATATAAATTCAAAAAAATTAACTTAGTGAAAATTTTCATACCAGATGATTATTTACAAGAATCCAACTTTGAAAATTGTTAAATTGCTCCTTTTATAAAAAAAAAAATTAACAATTTTCACTCAATCATATAAATTGGAGTCCACCATGAATCTTAGAAGCAGCTACTTCGATCATGAGGTGTCTGCTTTAAGCCTTTTTTATATAGTAGTAATTCATGCCTTTTTTATTTAAATTTATCTTAAGATCTCGACTGTCAAATATTATTATTTGTTTATTTATGTGAGGTAAATTTCAGTCAACTTTAATAATTCTTCTTAAAATCAACAACAAAAATAAATATTTCATTGACGAACTTTTAAGAAATTCTACTTTTTAAAAATATTATATACTACTTTCTTGGGGGTACAACTTTATTAGATTGCACTTTTATTTTTGGGTACGATAATTATAGATTCTACGTACTATAAAGAAGAATATATTCTACTCAAATTTATTTTGATAGGGAACAATATACTCTTCATATTTTTAATGATTTTAATTTTTTTGTTGGTTACATAATTTTGAGACATATTAGAATTTTATGTCATGTCACCTACAAATTATTTTACCTTTCAATATTCATGTTACTTCTAAATTTTCAAATAATTATATTAGTGTATGATTGTATGCCCCCTAGTGTATGTGTATGCATGACATGCTTTAAATAAAGTATAATATGTAAATGTGTTCTTTTAACTTGGATTCAACTGACATATGTTTTCACGCTTAAGCATATATAAAGTTGAACCAGTAGGCACATGTAGGACACATGTGTCTACTTGTTCATATTTATACAAGTTTAAGTGTCTACTTGTGTACCAGTGGCGAAATCATAAATTTCATTAAGGGTGTCCAATTTGTACAATTTTCTAGATATACAGTATAATATAATATAATTTTTCGACAAAAGGTGTCCAACTAACCACCTTGGACTATATATGGCTATACGAGGCTATGTCACTGTTGTGCACGCCGAAAGTTAAAGGACATAAATATTTTTTATATTTATTTTGTATTATAGGGAATGAAGTTATATGTTATGAGAGTCCAAGGCCTTCAATGGGAATACATAGAATTGTTTTCTCTTTATTTCGTCAATTGGGCAGAGAAACTGTTTATGCACCAAATTGGCGTCAAAATTTCAATACAAGACAATTTGCTGAACTCTACAATCTTGGATCACCTGTTGCTGCTGTTCACTTTAATTGCCAAAGGGAAAATGGCACCGGTGGTCGTCGTTGCGGATAATTGTATAGCAGGAGCAATCTCGATTGTCGTACCAGAGAGGAGAAGAATATTATATAACGGAAGCAATATAATCTCAATCGTCGTAGATAAACGACGATCTCTAATTAAAAGCTTCTTATATATTATGTTGCAAATATAGAATAAATTCTAATTGTGATGTATTATGATCTTCTAATATTTGGATAAATATTAATATACAATGATACTCATCGATACGATTTAGTAATTATGTTTATCATTTTTAGTTTTCTAACTATACTATAAAATAACGGTCACTAGAAAGAAGACATTATCATAAAATTTCAAAATTCATACGAGGATATTAGCATTTGTGGTTTTAAGATACAACGACATTGAATCTAATAATAATTAACTAATGCCGATAAATATTTTAACACTCTTTGTTAATGTGCATATTTATTGCCGTTAAAAGTTGTTTTTGTTGTAGTGATTGTATTAGGTTCAAGTTATGAATACAAGTACAAGTAAAGCCTCTATAAATTAATATAGGTGGGACCATGAAGTTTTAATATTTTATAGAGATATTATTTAATCGATAAATAAATATTTATTAATTTAAAGAATGGTTTGAGATTTAATGAAGTTTAATTTTGATTATATCAAAATCATTGTATCTTACTAATTTATGTATCATATTTATTGATTACACATAAATATTAAATTTATTATACATAAAGTATAATGTATGTGTATGATTCATTGTAATATATTTTTTTGTTAAATGATTCATTGTAAAGAAATTCAAGAATTCAATCATTCATTATAAAATTATACATAATGTTCATTGTTTCTTAATAGTCAATTATTATTCATTGTATTTTTATTCAAAACATTTGATATATGATGGTGAGAAAAAAACTATATAAGCAACATAAGAAATTTCTTTAAACCATATTCAAAAATGGCTTCTCATTTAAAACGTGTCACAAAAAATCAACAATGACAGATCAAATACGTAAAGCATTATGTGAGTACAAAAGAGATCATTCCACATGCACTCAATTTTTTTTATATAGTCGTGGCTTAATGAAAACTTTCATTTGAAAGTTAGTTAAGGTACAATATCAAACACACTCAAACGATCAGCAAAATATCTTTCGGCTGACTTAGAAAAAGGAAAGGATATCAAGCGACACAAGCCATCAAAATATCTAGACATGGAGAAGGTTGTTTATGAGTGGTTTCTCCAATATCAAAACCGTGTGAATATAACAGGAGAGTTAATTTTGGAGAAGGCAATAGATGCAATGAAACTTTTATATCCTCAGCAAGATTTTGAGCACAAATTATCTCTAGGTTGGCTTGAAAAATTCAAGCTAAGACATGATATCAAGTTATTTCATCGTTTCGGAGAGAGTGGTTCGGTTGATATACAAGACATGGAGACGAAATTGAAATTCATAAGAACAAAAATAGATCAATTTCCTATGAAAGTTGTTTTTAATATGGATGAGACTAGTTTATTTTACAGGTTGCAAGCTGATCATTCTCTTGCTACGAAACAACTTGAAGGAAGAAAGCAGGACAAAGAAAGGCTCACAATTGTTATTGTTGCAATGAAGATGGATCTGAAAAAATTTCTTTATGGATTATTGGAAAATATGCAAAGTCACGTTGCTTCAAAAATGTCAACATGAACAGCTTGAATTGTCACTATCGTACAAACAAAAGAACATGGATGACAAGTGTGCTTTTTGATGAATATATTTGTTGGTTTGACCACAAAATGCATGGTAGACGAGTTTTGCTTATGGTAGATAATTGTCCAACCCATAATAAAAATATTGAAGGACTACAGAATGTTGAATTGTTTTTATTGCCACCCAACATGAAATCCAAAATTCAACCTTGTGATGCTGGGATAATAAGAGCTTTCAAGATGTATTATCACAACAGATTTTATCGTAGGATATTAGAAGGTTATGAAGTGGGACAAACTGATCCAGCAAAGATTAATGTTTTGGATGCTATCAATTTTGCAATCCCTGCTTGGACAACAAATGTGCAAGAGACAATAGCAAATTATTTTTGACACTGTAAAATTCATTCGGGGGATGCAATCTCAGAGAATTTGAATGAACACACTTGTGAAAACGTCATTCATGAACTTGAGGTCTTGATTAATGATCTCGGTTACCACAATCAAATGGATGTCAATAACCTGTTGGATTATCCAGGTGAAAGTGATACATGTTCAGAGGTCCAGAGCTTAGAAGAAATTGTGGATACGATCGAAAAAAGCAATGTTGATGATGAAGTTGAAGATAATACTATACCTTTGGAACCAATTACGTGTAAGGACACTTATCGCATTTACAACTCTTCACAATTTTATGGTGCAGTTCGAAAAGACAACACCGGAGTTCTTGGATGCAATAAGAAAAGTTATAGATAAGCTTAAACTAGATTTAAATTTTAAGAAAAAAACAGAACACAACTGAATCATATTTCACTAAATTCTCTTAGATATATTTGTACTTTTAAAGAATTATTAATTTATGATATTAATGGGACCATATATTTATATAGGGATCTTCTGAAAATATATTATCTTATTATTTTATCAAAATTGATGATTTTTTCCATTAGCCCAAGTCGGGGCCGGAGGAAAATATTATTTTAGAGAGATTATTAATTTACCAAGTATTAATTTATAGAAATTTTACTGTAGTCCAACTCAAAAATTCTCAATATGTATATGTGTTTAATATAAATATAGAGTCTAAACATAAATTATTGAATTCGTTCTAACCCGTAACCATATCTCACGACCATCTTTATGTCATGTTTCATAGGACCATTGAAAAAATATCAACTTTTCCCTAGAATCGAACCTACATTAATTCAATGGTATCTAAACCACTGACACGTCACAAAATAATGTAACCACCGGCCCCCCCCCCCCTACTTTTTTTTTTTGTCCTACAGAGATTTTGTTCTAAAATTTTCTTTTCATAGAACCACTTTTGTAACATGATATAAAAGGGTACCACTATGTAATGACAAAAAACAAAATATAAGTATCAAGAGGAAATTATCTCTTTTATAATTTGAAGGCAAAAAATAAATAAATTATGAAAGAATTGCATTTCGTTCATCAACATTAACTATCGTGATATTTGACTTTTAATATCATCAAAGATTGTAATGAAATAGTAAGTATAATTCGATTTTTACATTTGCAATTTTCTCTTCTGGTCATTAAGATAAATCCGTAACTAAAACACTACATCCCCCTCTATCCTAAGATGCTCAAGAAGCTTTGACTATATTGATATTCTTTTAGACAAAAGCATCCAATTAAAAATCTTTTTGACTTGATCAAGAAATTTTATATCCTCCAAATCGTATTGCGTTTTAACCGAAAAAACTTCTTACAAAATAAATAACAATAAAAACCCTGCTTCATGCCCCATGAATATCCCTGGTTTTGTTTGGAAGATCATGATTATTGAAATTGTTGCCATAGAAAGGAAACACTACACTAACTACTAAACTTCTACTCGAATACGTGTCCTCCACCCTCCTAACTAGAATCATGTTCTCACTTCCTCGATAACCTGAAGCTGGGTCATATCCTGTCTTATTAGCTCCCCAATACTTCTTCGGCACACTTTATATATCTATGTCAATTTTTTAATGTATGTAAACAGAAACATGCATTAAAAATCTTCTATAAAATGAAAGTTTAGCTATTTTTATAATAATTTAAAGTATTGCTAAAATGGATAATTAATTGGCTTAAGTTGTTATATCACATAATGTTCCCTTAGATTACTCTTGTATAATGGGCTTGAGAAATGAGCTGATAATTTGGTTTTAACTTTTTTGGGCTGGATCAGAAGGCAACTAATGTAGTCTTGGGCCTTCACACACATAATTAAAAGCCCTCCCCAAAATTTGTATCTTAGATATACATACGCGAAAACTAAGATACGAAAATAAACAGAAAAATATCGCGATGTTATGTAAATATCAATAAAGTCATTATCCGCCGTAATATAGACTTATACTATAGCCTTTTATGAAATTTTCTCTTGTTTCGTTTCTAAATGGGCTGTTGATCTTTGCCTTTAAGAAATGGCTCTCATAACCACTTTGGGCCATTGGGTCCAAATTGGCAACCTTTTGGGCTATCACTTTGATTGGGCTTGTTTTGAAATTTTGGACACATGTAATTTATACATGTATTTAAATTTTGAATAAACAACACAAATCTCGATACTTTTGAGAGCTAATTACTTAGATTCACGCTAGTTTTCAATATTATGAATCTTATCTAATTTTGGACTTCGGATACATGGGGTCAAATTTAGGTGTAGTTTGTTCTAGATACATTGTATCCAAGTGGATCCATGTCTATCTGACTCTCTGTTTGCCTCTCTCCTTGTATATGGTATCTCAAATACATGTATCTAGTGTAATTCACATGCATCTGGGTGCATAGACTATTTCACTCGCCTCCCTCCTATCTCGCTCGCCTCCCTCCTATCTCGCTCGCCTCTCACCCTATTTTAGTGTATCTGGTACCAAAAATACATGTATCTAAGTGTATATGACTTGAAATTTGATATGAAATTATTAATTAATGAGAAATGTGTAATTATTTCAAACTATAGGGAGAATAGTAAATATTGTAGGAATGTTTGTCTAATTAGGTAGTTTTTCCTTAATTTTTCTTGTACGTGTATCTACTTTAAACATAGTTAAGACATACTACATAAAGTTTCATATCGTTGAAATTCAAGCATCTTAAATTATATAAAGAACAACAAATTTCATCGTTAATCTTATTTTCATAAATTATCAAAACAACGACAGATCAGCAATGACGTACATAGTAAATTGGGGGGGGCCCCCCCACAAAAAAAAAAACTTTTTTGGATAGTGAACTCTAGCTTGAGTTCATAATGTTACTATTCATCGCCAAACATAAAATATTCTGTTTGCGATCTCTATCCTACTTTTCAACAGAATATTAAAGTCTCACCTTTTTTATCCTAAATTTGCATCAAAGGATAGACGTTCATGCATTTACCAACATTTTAGAAAAATACTTTTATTGTCGAATAATGGATCTTCAATCAAAATATAAGATAGATTAGAAAAAAATGTGAAAGAATATTAAAAGTAAAATTGTTCATTTGGGTAGGACTCATCACAGAATGTGAAAAGACTACTGGTCTGAAATAGTGAAAATGTCTATTCACTCCGTTTCAATTTGTTAATCTTGATTTATTTCGAAGGTAAGATTCTCAAATTTTATGATTTTAACTAAAAATATATGTAGTGTACCAAAATGCTTGTTAAATTTTTTAATCTTAAATATATCATGTAGATATTGGACGTAAAGAGTTACTAGATGAAAATAAATGACTTTTTTTTAATTAATTTTTTTAAAAAATAAGAATTAAATAACGAAGGAGGTATCAATTTCCAAAAGAGAGAAAAAAATTACTAGTTGACATGTGTATTATATGTGATGAAGATGACGAGGAGATTGCTCAGATGATAAACATCATTTACCTTCAACACTAAAATTGTGAATTTGAGTCACCAAAACAGCAAAAAGGTGAAAGCTCCCAAGGAGGGATTGCCGTCAGAGGATTCATTTGTGACTTCATCCTTTCAAAGAGTTTTCATTCGCGATCCAAGCTGAATAAAGAATCAAAACCTTGTCCAATAAATATAGGATTTGTCAAAGGGAGGGGTGAAAATACAAAATAAAATAAAATATGGGACCAAGTTTATTTATATTTTTTGGAAAGGGAAAAAATGGGAAAGAGAATTACACGGTAAAGAATCAAACCCTTATCAACAAGGTTAACCTACTGAGATACTAAAATTCTCCGTGGGACAAATATTTATTATTCCAAGTTAAAAACAAATTTAGAGGCCCTTTGATCTAGCCATAGATTCATAATATTTTTTCAATGAATATTTTGAAATGATATTCCTGCTTGAATATATTTAAAAACATTTTAAAAATAAAAAACGAGTTGAAAAATAAGTTATAAATTATTTTTCAAACTTGAAGAACAAATTTAAGTTGGAATTATAATTTCATGACCAACATTAATTTTTAAATAAAATAAAAAGATTTAAATAAATAAGAAATAATTTTTATGACCAAACGAATAATGTTCTAAAGAAAAAATGGGACCAATATTCCTCCTTCCAGTTATACTATGTTCGAACATTTGAATATTTCAATTCTTCTAAGTATATTTTTCAGGTGTAGTGCATCGTCGAAATATATCTCACCCATTATTTAGTGACTAGAAAAAAATAATTTAACTTCTTTATACAATCAGGTCATCAAAATATAATTACAAGAAAATAATCGTTCATAAAAAATGAAGTAGTAACTTAAAAAGTAAGATAAACTAATTTTTAGAATATGTTAATATATATATAAATAATTTTTTTACACTGTACATATAAATTAAATAAAAATAAAAATTTATAGGATAATTTAGAAACGAAATAATTGTACAAAAGTATTCTTTTTTATCCTCTTTGCTATCCTTACATAAAGAGGAAAATGACTATCAATTTTGTAGTCACTCTAATATTGACGATGTTCATTTACAATATTCGATATTAAAGAATTTAAGATAAATGTACAAGTAATAAAATAATATTCTAGAATAAATGTCTTTATCACTTATAAAATAATAAATTGTTAATAATTCTTGCAAGTCAACCATTCCTATATTTTCATTTTGCTCTTTCATCTTATTATATCGACCATTATATATATAGAATTGTATATGATTAATTGAATGCAACATTTTGGACACTTTAAAAAAAATTATGAATTCAAGGGCATTTTTATGTGTTTACATATACATATTCTCTTAATATATAGGAGAGAGTTGAGGCTGAAGCAGGTAGTCTTCGTTGACATAGCTCTTTAGCAAGGACATTTTGATAAAAATATTTTTTTATTCTACTTTAATTTTATTAGTATAATTTTTTTGAAATTATGGACTATTTTAACTATGTTCATTAGTTTTAAATCCATATCCTTAGTTATAGTTTTATTACTTTGAATGTCATTAATATTTGTGTAAATATTGTAAGTACTTTGATTATAAAGTCAAGTCGATGAAGTAAAATATTTTAATTATGATAATCCCAATGAGTCTCTTCACATTAGATTTGCGAGAAAGAGAATAAGATGATTTACTACCATACAAATATATATATTTTTATTTTTTTTAGAACTTAAAATCTTTAATCAACACCACTTAAAATTTATCAAAATTAATAATATTTATCAGATATTTGTTTTATATTTTATAAAATAATTTAAAATCGTTTAATTAAAATCACTTAATGAAGCGTTTGTTTCTTTATATGGTCTTGAGCTATCTTTCTTTTACCTCAAATATTTTTTTTTGTGGAAATTTTTTATATATTTTACATCATAATATCTCATAAGTTTTATTTCACGCCTTTAAAACACTTATGATTTACTAGTTTATCTTTACCGGCAATAACTTAATTGTCACTAATTATTTTTTTAGAGACAATCAACATATTTTGTAAATATCTCTAAAGCCTATAGCGATATTAAATGCAACAACAATTAACTAATGACGGTAAAAACTTTAATAATACTCTTTATTAATATGCATATTTATTATCGCTAAAAGTTGTTGTTTCGAAATCACTATGCATGACACCTCAAAATCAAACTTGTGGAATTGATAAGATTCTTGTTTGTGTGCTTTAAAATTGCATATATCCAAAGAGCTATCATCAAGTTGGAGCAAAAAGAGAAAGAACAAAAAGAATACCAAAAACTTGGAATGACACAAATTAAGCAACAATACAATGCAAGTGGATATACACCAAAAACTAGCTTGTATAAATACCCTTTAATTCTAACTTATGATATATATATCATTGACTCATTACATATAGTATTCATCAATTATATATTCATCATGCAAAGAGAAAGAGATACATTGAGACTTGCTAGAGTGATAGGTGATGTTTTGGATTCATTCACAAGGTCTATTAACCTAAGAGTTGTTTATAACAATAGAGAGGTTAGAAATGGTTGTGATTTGAGGCCTTCTATGGTTATCAACCAACCTAGAGTTGAAATTGGAGGGGATGATCTTCAAACTTTTTACACTCTGGTATACCATATATATACAATCTATATACAATTTATATACATACTATATACACAAGTTCCATTGTTTTCATTTTGTACACGTGTCATTTTTTTTTCTTATGTTAATGAGTCTGAGGAGAGGTAGAGGTCCGTTGAAGAAATATTGTAGAAAGGTGATAAGATATGACATGACACACTTACAACTTACCAAGGATACAAACCTAGATAGGAAGATATATGAAGGTCGATGAGTAGGGTAAAAGATTAGTAGGCAGTCGAACTTTGTTTTACCCTACTTTTCGATGAGTAGGGTAAAACAACGTCTCTACCTTTACAAAGGTAGGAGTAAGGCTACGTACATCCTCCCTAGACTTGTTAACTTACAAAATTACACTGAATATGTTATTGTTGTCGATGATTGAGCGATGAGAAAAAATGTGTTTTTTAGGATGTGATTAATTAATGAGTGAAGATACTTTCATAAAGAATATTATTAAAAAATAATAATGATATTAAAAATCAAATAGTGTTTTGATGAAAATTCTCAGCATTAAGAATAGATAACAATGTTTAAAAATATAAGTTATGTATATTAATGATGTAAAAAATATTTATATAATAAGATCACTTGGAAAGTAATTGTAAGTAATTATATTAAATTGCATGGTAAATACGTAGCAATTAGCATGCTATATGTTGAATTACATGATGATATAAAATTTTCATTACACTATACGATTGTATATAATTTAAACGAAGTCATTTTTCTACTTTTTGATAATAGAAAATCCATTTTAAATTTATTTTTCGCTCTTGTTTGTGAAAGGTTATGGTGGATCCTGATGCTCCAACTCCGAGCAATCCTTACCACAAGGAGTATTTGCACTGGTTTGTTTTTTTCTTCTTTTTTAAAATTATAATATCAACTTTTATATCAGGAACGTCGATTCATAGCAACTATCAAATATGTGTGATGACTTTATCAATATTTCCATTTAAGTAAAAACATACTAAAGTACTAGCTATGGTAGTTAAGTTGATTATATAAGAGTATTAATTTATCATAGTTAATATGTTTTGAGATTCGAGCTTTAGGAATGAAATCATGTGTTAGTATGAAGTGTTTTATTCTTTAAAATAAACGTTTAAAAGTTAATTCGAATTAGTTAAATTCTTAAGCGGGTATAAGATTGAGTGAAAAATGAAAAAAATAAATTATTCTTGTAAATTACCTGTAACAAAAGGGCCTACCATCATTCATCAACCATGTCAATTACGAACAAGACACTAGATTTAAAAAATATTAACACACTTTTTCTACAAATAATTCCATTAGTGATTAATATTCAAACTAAAATTTAGGACAAATGACATATTCACAGATTGCATATTAAAATTAATAGAGGCAGAGTAATAATTTTTAGTTATTATGAGTTTTAGATCATATTTCCTTTTATTATTCCGAATTGATGAATTATACTATTAAATGATATTTGAAGCAGTACAAATATATGATCTGAATCAAAATTATCGAGTTAATTATATCGAATTCACAATTATCATACTGGCTCCGCCTTGAATATTAATACTCTTATTGCAAATATTTGGATCAACTTCAATATTTTATTTTTCATTTCAATTCTATGAAACAATATATATATATATATATCAAAATCATTATTCAAATTATACAATTACTACATGTTCTTGAGTAACTTTAATTTGTTAGGTTGGTCACTAATATCCCCGCAAGCACAGGAGTAACCTTTGGTAAGTCTTTCCTTCCTATATATATATATATATTGTCGATTGATACAAAACTTTACTGTATCATGGTTTAACGTTTACTCATAAGAATTTTAATTTGCTCAAAAAGAAAGGTGAACTTTCTCGTATCTTTTAATATATTTGATAATTTTTTGTTCAAAAAGATTTTTTAGACAGAAAGGTGAACTTTCTCGTATCATTTTATATATTTGATTGTTTATTTTGTGTTTATAGGCAATGAAGTTGTATCTTATGAGTGCCCAAGACCTACAATGGGAATACATCGACTTGTTCTAGTTTTATTTCGTCATTTGCGTCGAGAAATTGTCTATGCTCCCGAAAATCGCCAAAATTTCGATACAAGGAATTTTGCAAAGCTCTATAATTTTGGATTGCCGGTAGCTGCGGTTTATTTCAATTGTCAAAGAGAAAATGGTACTGGTGGTCGTCGAATATAATCTTATTTATGTTGCTCAGAATCTTTAGAAATGTTGTTGTTAGTGTCGAGTTCCCTTAAAAAACGCCTCTTTTAGAGAATTATTCGATATGTCGATATTTTCTGAAAACCCGAGCAACGCACGTATATCCAAAAATAACTATAAAGTCTTTAGTAGTCATCATATCATGTAAAATCAACTATTCTAAAAAGAATTGGTGATGACTATATACATGTTTAGAGTGTCATTAAAGAATAATATTTCTTCTATATATCTTGTTTTAAACCTTAATAAATCAAACTAATTCTGTTACAGGGTGTTATTATCACCTTGATAGTTTTCAAATAAATTAAATGTTGGGTCAAGCTTTATCAGTTGATAATATCCAAAGGCAAAAAAGAGAGAAATTAAAAATAATCACTTTATTATATATATATATATAGTCACTTAAATATTTAGTATAATAATATTCATTATGTTGTCTTTTACAAAAGCCCATTCGATTTAGAAGATGTACAAATATAATCATATATTACACATTTAGCATCACCATACAAGATAATTAAAATTTGACATTCACATCATCACTTTTTTACAACATATATAAAATACTAGTTAAAAACACACACACTAAAAAAACAAAAAGGTATACATATATATTTCAAATAAATTCAATATTGGGTCAAAGCCTTGTTAATCAGTAATAACCGAATACAAAATGGGGTCTTTTTTCCCTTTTTCACCGGGTAGTGCAGTCGAAATGAGTCAAACGTGGATCTGATTTGAGAAATAAAAGGAAAAAAAAATAATCTCTCACTTTTCGGATTTCGAGATTCAAGCAAATCTATCTTTGACCGTTAATTTTTCATAGATCTTTTTAAACATTTTGAATGATCAGTGATTGTGACTTATAGTACTTTTTACTTAGTTTACAAATATATAAATTTCATTTCAAAAAAATTGAAGATTCCATGCGCAAATTCCCGATCAAACTTAAACTATTTGACCTCAAAAAACAAAAAGTGCCACATAAATTGAGAGTACAAAATATAATCATTTATTACACTTTTAACATGACCATACAAGATAATTGAAATTCAACACTCA
The DNA here is from genome assembly GCA_029582245.1 of Solanum etuberosum. Classification (NCBI taxonomy): domain Eukaryota; kingdom Viridiplantae; phylum Streptophyta; class Magnoliopsida; order Solanales; family Solanaceae; genus Solanum; species Solanum etuberosum. The sequence goes on from JAJONR010000703.1 coordinate 174,826, forward strand.
CATTTTACAACATATATATTAAAGACAACACACCAAAAAAAGGTATACATACATACATATATATATGTATCTCAATCCAACAAGAACTTGTTAAAATAAGACTGAAATTTCTTCATTTGCTTGGGAGGAAGAGCCACAAATATATTAACCCCATCATTGTTGTTGCTCATACCATCATCAATATTTGGGAACAACAATATAATTTCTTTTCTATGACAAACCACAGGACAACTATACTTTGGTTTTCCCCAAGGGTATTCAACTTGTGAAAACCCTAATTTCCACCATGATGAAAGCAAAAATTCCCCATTTGGAAATCCTTTATTAATTTCACCCCAATCAATTGCACTTCTTGCATATTCATCATTCATTCTCTTACCCCCTTGTGACACCAAATCCACAATTTTACTAAAAGGCCCTTCTTCTAGCTCGTGACACGTGGCTGACGCGTAGGACGTCAGCACAGCGTTGCCAGCGTAAGATTGTGGCAACGGTGGATTTAACCTAGGTCTAATATCAACCGCGAATAAAACAGTCGAAATCCGCTCTGAATTGTTCTCATCGTACGATAACGCCTTACACCTCCATACATAAGAAGTTACCACGTTAAAACTCGTGATTTTCGCGTTAGGGGTATTTTCGTCTTTTGCCTTTTCCTTCAAGGAATTAATGTCACTTGAATTGAGCTTAAATATTTTGAAGTCAAGCTCTTCTTCTAGGGTTTCAAATACTTTAGCATTTAGTTCTTCACCAATGGGGACATCCAATTTGAGTAATTCGACGTGTGGGAACGTGACACGTGGAGGCGTACGAGCGGCTAGGAGGGTACGATCATTGCATGGGACAATGGCTAAGGGCTTAGGATTATTGTTGTCATCATCAAATGCTTGAGAAGCTAAGTTTTGTAAAAAAATCTTGAAGCTTATTCCATCAAAGGTTATGTGATTGGTTGAAAAGCCCATTACAAAACCACCACACTTAAATGATGTCGCCTAAAATAAATGATTATAAAAAGATAATTATAAGTAACTGTGAATGAATCAACAATGTATAAAATAAAAAAAGTTACATATGAGAACTTACAAGAAGTTAAAATATAAAGATAATATAAAGTTTCTTTGCAATAAATAGAGGTAAATTTAGGGCGAATTCAATATAATAAGTTCAATAAAATACATTGTTCTCGGCTCGATCTATAGAAGTACATACGCAATAAATAAAATTAAATATGTGTATATATATATGAATTAAATTCATTCTGAACTCACTGACTGTATATAAATTTTAGATTTATGCATGTCTGTCATTAATATTTGTGTTTATTAACTTTTGTATAAAGCACAGCTGGGTAGTAGGTGAAGGCTTAATTATTTGAAAGGTACATATGAACCCTCTATTTGTCCTATGAAAAAAAGTAAAATGGCTAAATAGTATATAGTATATATATAGTATTAATAAGTGACAATTTTGTGCACTTTTACTTTCTAACTACTGTTTAAACTTAGACTAAAGACTAGCAATTACATATTAAATATTATCGTGGGGTGATAAGTATTCTTTTTTAAAATTAATGTTCTCAGATTTGAGCACTAAAAATGAACTAAATGTTACCTCTAGAAATAGGATTTCTCAATATGAATCAAATTTAGTTAGGCTTCAAACATGAGTATTGAATGCCGGATCCCAAAAAAAAAGACAATTTTTCACATAGTGTAGTTGTTGGAAACGATTGGTCCTATTATTATTTAGATAAATGATGTGAAAGATCTTCATTTATTTTTCTTGATGGGAGGTAGCACAAGATATTGACATTACGGGGAATCTTAATAGCTCAGTCAATTGGCTATATGAGTTTCATTGAATAGTTGGACATTTAGTGTAAAGTCGAAAGGAATTAATTAATGACTACAAAAGGGCAAATATATTGTGTCTAAAATTCTGAGTTCAGATTAACCCATAGTCAAAAGGCTACCTTCACCTCTATTTACGATACATATTCGATAGAATTCATTTACCCCCTTAAAGAAGAGATAAAAATGTAGTTTAGATAAATACTTTTATAACCAGAGGCAGATCTAGAATTTGTAATACTTTTTCATATTAATATGTATACGTGTGTGCATGTGCACACGTAGGTATGTTTCGTGTCAACAATATAATACATGATTCAGTTGAATTTATCGTTCAAAACCTACATCGATTCAGAGTCCCAACTATTAAATATCTTTTTGAAGAAGCGTATAAAAATCCGAAAAGACAGATAATATGAACATGAGAGATCAAATATATAATGTAAAATAGTAATTAAAGGATGAGTATAATGAATTTATACCTGGAGAATGCAAAGTGGTTTATCATCTTTTTCCAAAATATCAATGTTCTCATGAGCAATTAGTTGTCTAAAACCAGGATTAGGGTAAACTAAATCACCAATCTCATTTAATGTTAATTCACTTGAAGCAACCATAAATACAGCCCCAGCATCACTATTACAATCAAATTCCAATCTTTTTGATTCTTGATTCATCCTAAGTCTCCCAGCCAAAAAATCATAAGGGACAAGGACTCTAGATAACGCGATTCGGAGTCTTTCCGTCACGATTTCTGGTGGAAATTCAGGATTTGCATTGAAAAAATGTAGTGTTTGGACATCAAAATTGAGTATTTGATCAATATTTGGTAAGAACATAGGTTTTTTGGGAGTTTCTTGAGATGGGAACACTAAGCTAGTGTTATGGATTGTGACTTTTAGGTCTTGGATTGGTGATTCAAGGGGTTGGTATAGGGTTCCCATATTGAAATATTGAATATAGTGATACAAGTTTGTGTTTTCTTTGGTATGGTGTGGATTGTTTGAGTATAGCTATGAGTTGTATATTTATACTAAAATCAAGTATGGTGAGAGGGACCACCTATGTGTGCATGTGGTCATATAGTTTGGATCCCTATGAAAACTAAAAAAAATGTTTCTTAACTTGAGATAGTTATGGAAATTCATAAACTTTAAATTCTGAATCTGTAACTGTTCTTAATAGAAAACGTCATTATGAATCTGAATTAATTGAACCAGTGAATTTCGAGGTGAGATGGAATAGGGGATGAAGTGATTTTGGGAGAGATTTTTTTAGTTACATGGGTTGCACATGTTTTTTAGGTAAAAATAAATAAGAAAAGAGATCTATAGAGATAAATAAAGTTAGATATGTGACAATTGTAAGAAGTATAGTGGTTTAAATCTAATATATTACTACATTTATGTGGCTTTCATTATCTGTACAACTGGCCTTCAATTTCTTCTCAAGGATGTCATACTAATTGACAATTGCCTATATAGTTTTAATTGCGGAAAATGATCAAAAATATCTTTAAAGTATTGCGAAATTTATTAAAAGGAAAGTTGCATTAATGTATTCTTCCGTCATCTAGTTTAGTAGCATGGCTAAAGTATATATATTTATACACTTCGGCTGTATATGATATGTATATATTGTGTATATGTATTTATATAATATGTATATCTAATATAAAATATGCATTATGTATACATTGTACACATATTTGATAAACTAGATTGTTGAATGGTATTAGGTTGAAATTTTCCCATTATTAAAAGATGACAAAACAATCATAATGTTATATTTTGATTATTTTTTCATATGGTTATTCAACTAATAATTATTATCCTAAAGAGTTATCCTTCTTCTTGATTTTAATTTTCTTTTCAATAATAATAATAAAAAACTTTATGAGATGATAATATTATTAATTAAGTGACTATCTGAGAAATCCAACTCTGTCAAACTTATGAAATCTCCTTATTCTTTTTTGTTATTTGGTCTTTCCCCTTACCTCATGCATCTTTAATTTTTACCCCCCAAAAAATAGGGAAAAAATCATATTAATTATTTATGATTTTTTTTGGTGTATTCATATCGGATCCCGATTAAATTTGGATTCATGTTGGAAAGTCCCATATTGGGGGTAAAACACTCCCTAACAAAAAAGACTCTGTATCCAAGGGGACTCAAACCCGAAATCTCTTGGTTAAGAATAAATGAATACTTATCACTCCACCATAACTCTGTCGGTAATTAGTTATGATTATCAATTTATACTAGGTATCAGTTTAAAAATAGATCTTTTATGTACCATGTAATGTTTCCACCTACTTTTAGCAACCATATTAATTATATTATGATTCAACTTATTTTTTATTTTATAAATATACGTGAGATCTTCAACTTTCTATAATAAAATCATAAATACTTTTGTAGAAAAATAAAAGGAAAAATTAAGGTTCTGCTAACTTATCAATTATTATTTGATTTTTCTACTATTAAAAAGTCATGACAACTCCATTATGATCCTTTCTACTTTACAATTAATTATTAACTTTAACATTTAATAATTAGTTGAGTTAACAGTTTATGAAAATGATTGTACATTAAACAGCTTGAAAAGTTAGTTGAAAAAATATTATTATTTTAATGAGTTATTATAACATAATTAAAACTCCACATATTAAAAACCAAGATTTAAGTTATATACATCAATATTGGAAAGAAATTTTGTAAAAGCCGTTCTTTTTAGCTCATTATAGTACGTTAGTCACCGTTTTTATTACATTTTTACTTGAAAATATTTATTTATAATTATCTAATAAGTAACATGATTGTGTAAATATTTGCATCATCACTGCATGAATATTAATTTTTTGCCTCCGAGTCTAAATTGAACCGATTAATAAATCAAATTGAAGAAATGTTATTGGTTTATGATATTAGATTATTGAGTTAGCGGTTTTTAATTAACACTATTCTTCATGCTAATTAATATTTCAACCAACTTCTCATCTAAATTTAAGGTTGTCCTTCCTAATTTTGGAACAACCAAATTATTTCCTCTTTAATTAGTGTCACATAATACTACAATTTTTTTTATATTAGTCAATGGCTGGTTTGACTTTTGAAACATCAACATTTTTCCTAATTAATTTTCATTTATTATTATTTATTTGTTTGAAAAAGTTGATCCCCTAAATCAATAGGTGGAAAAAAAAAGAGAGAAAAGAAATACAGTTTGATGATATTTGAATCTTGCATAACTCGATTTGTGTCACATTTTTTTATTTAATTTTTTTATTTGTAAGACTTAAACTCAAAAATTTTAATTAAAAGAATGAAGAGATTTCATTCATTCTGCTACATAATTTTGTAATTTCTGAAAAATATTTTTTACAGCGACTCAAAAATCAAAAACACATAATTTTTTAATTAAAAATTTGACTAAACACTTTTAAGTCTTTTAGATAAGCATTTTTTTTTAAGAAGCTTAACTAAACAAGCTATAAATAAAAATGAGAAAAAGGAAAATAATGAATTACAAAAGACAAAATATAATAGAAGGGGGCCTTTAGGATGTGACCTCTTTTCCAATGGCACATCTTGTATATTGAAGATAAAGAACTTCCATTTATTGAATTTATTTTTCTGTTTGGTTTTCTATTCGGTGTCGGGTACTCGTATTAAAATTTGAAAAAATCTTAATTTGTGTTGGAAAATTTTACATTGAGGGATAAAACACTTCCTAACAAAGATGACTTTATACCCAAAGGCACTCAAATCTGAGTCATTTAATTAAGAATAAAAAAATACTTATTATTCCACCACAACTCTGATTAATTCATTTCTTGAATTTAATTAGAGCTAATAAGTTGAGGGACAAAGTTCAACTATATTATTAAATATTCTAATTAATGCCATTTCATACATGGTGCTTATATTTCAATCATTAATTGTGACGGCCACTTACTAGAAAAGTAATGTTTTGTAGCACAATTTCATTTGTCAAAAAGTAGTGGCTTGAAATAAGAATATACTTTGTGTAGTCTTATAAATAGAATTTGGAAAAGATCCGAAAAAGATAATTATTGAGGAAAATAAGATATATATATATAAATTTTTACTTTATTTTTGTGGGGTAAACAAATTATTTTGATAGATCCTTAATTTAAAAAAAATACATTTTCAAAGTAGAATTATAAGAACAATAAGACAACGCTGAATAACAAGATACAAAACAAATACAATAATAATGTATACATTGAATAATAAGAGACGACACAACTACGAATAAGGAGAAGAGGCGAGGAGGAAGCTAGTCCCCTACTTCTACTGGCTACATCATAAAGTGCAACAAGACTTGGCTACTGACTAACCTTTTTTTCCAATCTTCGATCTTCAAACTCTCCTATATAGGGTTGTGTCCTTATAAATAAGTTGAAGTTGTTATGTCTGATCACATCTCTCTTCTAACTTGTGCTACAACCAACATCTCACACTTATTTTTTACTAACATATGCATACACCTCCTTCTCACATGTCCAACAAAAATTATACTTTAAAGTATAAATTAAATACTCGATACAGATAAATTTTTACCCTACTCATTGTGAAATGTGGGCTTAAGGTTTAATTTGACATTGAAAGATCCAGTCTACCTACTAGGGAGTTGGGGGTTGGATAAAGAAGACAATTTTGCCATAAATTATTCATAAAAAAATGAAGGGCCAAGAAGTAATAAGAAAGAGTATAGGGTTATTTGGGACCCTATGTCAACAAACTTATTAAGTTCTAGATTATAACATGTTTTGTTTTAATTCGATGTTTGATATATTTATATGGATCGTCAGTTAATTTGAATCGAATTTGTTTAAGGTCCATCATTTTAATAAAGGTATTCCTTAACATACCTTTATTGGAAAAATAATAATCATACATACCGCTATTTATACCTAGTTTTTCAATATATAGCGAGATTTTTTTCTTCAAAACATAGCATTATTTTTCTTTTAAAATGTTGCAATATACACGGTATATAGTATATATCTAATCTAATTAAAATCGCGTGAATTACAATAGATATTTTAATTGTATGTATATTTATGTATTTTCAGTGCAAAAGTTAGATGTATGTGAAGACATTAAATCAGTGACAGATTCAGAATTTTGACTAAGGAGTGCTAAAATATAAAGAAGTAAAACCGAGTAGAAGTCAAGGAGTGTCAATATGTTATATATATACATAAAAAAAATATTTTATCTAGCTACACTGTGTAATTTTTCGACGAAAAGATGTAAATCGACAACCCTCAAATATATGTGGCTCCGCCACTACATCAAACTTTACGTATACGTCAAGTCACAAGTGTGTGGCCATCTCTATGGAGAACGTGTTTACTATTATAATTATTTATCGTGTATATCTACGATAAAAATACATAATATTGCTAGATTTTATAAATTTTTGAAAGTTTCATTATAAAGAATAAAAAGGTCAAACCTGTTACGTCAGCTAATTTTCTTAAAGTCGTTCTATACCCTAAATTTGGAACTCATCAATACATATAATTAAGAACGAAAAGATTGTATTCATCCCATCACGACAATGGTGACCGGACATTTGCCAACAATATGAGGTGTAATTAATTTGATGCATCATTCTTCAACATATAACAGCTCCTCTGATGGAGACAATTGATACTTATAGTTATAAAATCACAAAAATAAATAAAAGAGTACTAGTAAAGAAAGTATGGGTCATTAATGTTTTTTTTCCACATTAACTATAATAATTTTTTTAGTGGAATGTAATAAGTTGTGTTTGCCTTAATGCAGAAAAAATATATGATTGGAAAGTTTATAAAAATTAATCGAAATATAAATATTAAAATAATAGTGACATGGTTTGATTGGGGGATTAGGAGTAATAATTAATATAATATATGCTTTGATGTAGTGTTAATTGGTTGGTCGTACAAGAATTAAACACAATCTCCGTATAGTTAATGGAACATTTGATTAACGGGATATAATCGTGTTAAATTATGTAAGATTCTATTCTATATTTGTCTCCTTCTGTTACTATTATATAATTTCCTTGAAGCAAGGAAGGAAAGTGGAGTAATTGGGAAGACTAGTGTAGAAGTTACTAATATTTTTTTTTATGGAAGTTGAGACTCCTTCATGTCGTGGTCTTAGACTAGTTAATCACGATGGATCAGTATTTCAAACTAAAAGAGATTTCGGACCTAGAGCGGGTACGTTTCATTACCACGAAGTTGAAGAAAATAAAAAGACAGGTTTATGGTGAGCACATGTACAACAGAAGAGGGAGCTGGAGGAAAAGCGTTGAATAACGTAACAATGTTTATTTGATGTAGAATGGAATTAAGAACATCAAGGGTTATGTGTACTAGTAGGTAATTATCAACGTAAAAATGAACAGCCGGAGGGGGTAAAACGCGCCTTACTAAAAACGATTTGATATTCAAGGTTCGAACTCGAGACATCTTGACCCTGATCGGTAACTATAGTAATAGCTATCAGTTGAATATGGGCTTCTGAAATTATTCATCAAAAAGTGACAGCCGCTGACTTGGTCTATTGGTCCAATCCAAATGGGAAAAGCCCAATCAACTCAAATGGAAAAAGCCCAATTGCTTGTTGAAAAAGGAACGAATTAACCGAAAGGGAAAATTACGCGTATAAGCAAATATATACTAGTTAATTAGTTAATATAGCTATAGTTTACCTTAATTACAATTCGCGACCTACTTTAACTATAATTACGCGGCTCAACTTTTTAGCTTTGTATAATTCGGAATTTGTATAACTTTTGTATAATTCGGAATTTGTATAACTATTTACACTTCTGATGTTTGTAATTGTATAAATTCGTTTTTTCAAGTTTATACAAAAATAATTAAATTATACAAATGTACCCGCGAATTATACAAACCTGCGAATTATACAAATCTGCGAATTATACAAACGAGGCAGCTTAAACTGTAGTTACAACCCGTAAATATGCAAACTATAGCTATGAAGCATAATTGAGTTTATTATAGTGGCTATTTGCGAAAGTTCCCCCAACCGAAATAGTTGTCATCCAATCACTTAAACTAAAAATAATTGACCGAATGTATAATATATGTCTTATTCACCTACAATATATATATATCGGGTCATTTAGAAAAATAACCTTAAAAGAGAGTGATCTTGAACTTTCGACCCTGTTTGCTTCACGACAAACTTTAAGATCTACAAGTTTTACCTTTTGACCTTAAAGGTAAAACTATAATTGAGTTTATTATAGTGGCTATTTGCGATTGTTTTCCCAACCGAAATAGCTGTCATCCAATCACTTAAACTAAAAATAATTGACCGAATGTATAATATATGTCTTATTCACGTACATTATATATATATATATATATATCGGGTCATTTAGAAAAATAACCTTAAAAGAGAGTGATCTTGAACTTTCGATCTTGTTTGCTTCACGACAAACTTTAAGATCTACAAGTTTTATCTTTTGACCTTAAAGGTTTGCCTATGGGACAAACGTGAGTTGAAAGTTTAGTCTTACCTTAAGAAGATAGAAAAACTGTTTTTCAATAGACACTTGTTTAAAGTAATGATGAAAAAAAGCAACAACTCATTTTTAACCCTAATGAATGCTCGCAATGCGAATCTCAAATGAGTCGGACCCTAATACTTGAAAATCTACTAAGAAACTAAAAGAAAATGAATAACAATAAGTCTTAAAAGGATGTGCTGCAACATATGAGACTATAAATCCTGAACATAAAAAAAACCATTAGTAGAAAGTACTTCCCATTATAAGCCCTCACGATATGAATCTAAATTAGTCGAATTCTAAAACGAATATTGAAAAAAGAAAATGAATTAGCAAGAAGATAGCAAAGAAGAAGAACAGAGTTAATTCCCAGCCTTGCATTTTCCATCTTAATATATATCTATCTTCATCCACTCAATTTTTTCATATAGTATTATTATTTACTAATAATTTACCAAATTTTTTATTTTAATTTTTTTTATATTCATTTTAGTAACAACCTCAAATCAGTTATTGGAACAGAAAAAAAGAAAAAAAGAAGAGATATGCTAAGCATCAGAGTAACAGCAACCATTTCTTCTTCTTCAACTCTTTTCTTTACAAATTCCAAAAAATTATCAAATAAATTCTCTTACATTTCAAATCCATTGAACAATTCTTCAAAACCCATTAAATGGAATTGTAAGAATTCAAGAATGGAGGCATCAAAATCAAGTTTTGTTACCAAAGCTTCAGCACAGCCACTTACAAATCCTGCAGAACTCATTGATTCTGTTGAAACTTTCATCTTTGATTGCGATGGTATGAATTTATTTTTTTTTGGAGTTTTTTTATTTATTTAATGTTGATTGGGTGTTTGTGTATTTGATTAATTATGATGGTTTTGTGTGTTACGGGGTCATTTCTCGATTTGTGTGTGTCATAACTCATAGTTGTGCAGGGATCATGTTAATCTTCTCTGTATCCTTCCAATTTTATTGGATGTTCTGAAAGGGACGTTCTTTTAGTGTTTTAGTGGACTTTTTTTTTTGTTGGAAGATGTAGTCAAAGGTGTTTCATTTTGGGTGTGTGTTGCTCGGATTCTTTAAAAATGTTGGCAGGTGCGTGTCGGGTACTTCAAAAGTAGTGCATTTTTGAAGAAGTATCTGAGCAACATAGGTTTATTGACTTGTTTCATGAATCATGATGTAGATAATTTATGATTAGTGGGTTTGTTGGGCTAATAAACATTCAGTTTTCACCAAGCTTTTGGGAAGCCAAGATTGCTTCTTTTTTTTTTAATAGGAAAGTACTTAGTTTAGAAAATCAAGGTGTTTGGCAGCTTATAGGGAAAAATAAATGATTTTGAGTGATAGTGGAAGTTGTTATTTAGAAGGTAAAAAAATAGTTTATTTCCCTAAAACACTTTTAGAATCTTGGCAAAGCACAAATTACTGTTCTGGTAAAATATTTTTTAGATTGATTAGCCAAACACAAACTGCTACTCTTCAGAAGTATTTTTTGAGAAACATTTTTAACAAATAGCACTCAATAGAGACAAAAAAACAGTAGGTGATGAATAGAGTTACCTTGTTCCGGTTGCTGGTGGGAAGTATCCCATAGTATTAGTCGAAGTGCGCGAATACTCTTAACACGGTGTGATATGTCATTTCGTTGCACCTTCTATGTAGCTTCCCTCTCGAGTGGCAAAAGGTGGAGGATTTGTGGCTTACGTCGCAGGTTCAAGCCCCACACCATGCAAAGTGAAGCCCGGTATTTAAGTGGAGAAGGGTAGAGGGGCGGACCCATTATCCACCGAGTTTAGAAGGCTATGATTGGTCCAAAGGGCGGGTCACAGACGGATTTCTCTGTTATCAAAAATAAAATAAAATGTGGAACTTTGTTCACACATACAACAAAGGTAAATGCCATTCATAAGGTGGAGAAATATATAGTAGGAATAAATCAAAGTGAGGAACTTAAAGCCAGAATTTCTTATAAATGATTCATTCTCAACACTCATTTTAAGTATTGTGTCTGGCCAGAATATGGCATCTGATATAAAAACGTCAGTTTGTCTGAATATTTTTGGTTGCGATAGCGAAATGCTGTTATAAAAAACCTATAATGCAACATAACATGAAAAATCAGTTCCAATAAAACTTGGCCGTTATAGTGAAATGTTGTTATATAGGATGATTATTATAGAAAGGTTTGACTGTATATATATACATGTGCATCAATCTATCGATGTTCATACTGGGGACGGGCTTCAGTCAATGGATGTGTAGGTTAGTGAGACCAACTGTAGCAAATTTTGGCTATTATATGTTAAGATAGATCCTTTTAAGTGAAAATAATTTGATTAGTTATATCCAAGAGGTCCCTTCTCCTTCAGACAATAAAGAACATCTAATTGTAGATGATCATGTTCAAAGTTTGACTTATCATAATACATTGTCATTTGAGAACAATGCTTAATGTGTGACGTTTCCACGGAAAGAAATAGGAAATAGCAGAAAAGCTTTGGTAATTTCCCCTATTCTCTTAGCATTTTTGACAGAGGTGATAGTCTAGGTTTCTTTTCCTTTCCTTCATCATCTTTTGTCGTAATTATCCCGAAAGAAATGTTGATAATATGTTCCTAGCAAAAAAGTTGAGTAAGTTACTTAAAATAAGGTCCTTTTTTCCTCCATTATATACAGGAGTCATATGGAAAGGAGATAAACTGATCGACGGAGTCCCTGAAACTTTGGATTTGCTCAGGGAAAAGGTTAGTGTTTCTAATGATGGGATGCTTTGCATACTTAAGCTTGATTACAAGATTGCTTGTAGCATTCAATTTATAGTGATTCAAACCAAAATTACTTTTTTCATAAGAAAAGTGTGGCAACAAAATCATTTATTAGAGAACTGGTTGCTCCATTTAAAGTTTCGGTAACTTCATTCTCCAGGGAAAAAGATTAGTTTTTGTTACCAACAACTCAACAAAGTCTAGAAAGCAGTACGGGAAAAAATTTGAAACACTTGGTCTTAGTGTCAACGAGGTAACTTAATGGTTCTTCTAGTTCATATTTATGACTAAGTGGATCAATAGTTCTTATAGCAAGTCACTTTCCAGGAGGAAATTTTTGCTTCATCCTTTGCTGCAGCTGCTTATTTGAAGTCTATTGACTTCCCAAAAGATAAAAAGGTAAGCCATAATAAATTCACAGCATATTTCCTATTGTTGAGCGACTATTAGTGCCTTTTAATCATGTGGTCTTAATCATGCCATGTGGAAAGTTGAAATTATAGAGTTTCCAAAAGACATTCTTTTTGAAACGGACTAAAAACGAAAGTAAGACATACAAATTGAAATGGAGGGAGTAAAATTCAACTTCAATTCGAAAATTAGACATTTTTTCTACCAGCATGGATTCTTTAGATGTTTAAAGGATTTCAGAATCAATATGCTTTTTCATTCTCCCAGATACTAATGGTCTTCTGTGTTGAGTTATTGAAATTAGAATAGGTAAAACTACTGTCTGATAAGTAGTGGATATCATATTACATTGCATCTAATGCTTTCAGCTGCAGTGACATGGATTTGTGGTATATCTTTTGACTGTGTCAGTCACTTGTCCACAGACCCAAAAAAAAAATAAAAAAATTCAGTAGCATGGATTCACTGCTAAAAACCTAAAATGTTTTACCATATTGTTTAATTGGTGTGCATTTTTAAGGTGTATGTTGTTGGTGAGGATGGCATCTTGAAGGAGCTTGAGTTAGCTGGTATTCAATATCTTGGAGGACCGGTATGTAGAAATAAATAATATACAGTCCTTTCTACTTTATGAATAAGCTTTGATATGTCTTGCAGTTAATAACTTTTGGCCTCTGATAGTTTTTCACCTCAAATAAATCAATAAATTATTAAAATTTTGGTCTAATGGTTTATGAATGAATGTTTATCTTCTCATTCTAGGTAACTAACCTGTGGAACTAGTGATATGTTGTGTTCTTGCCTTGTCGCCATAGCCATTTATCTTACCTAATGGAAATCAGGTCTTATAGTTATTAGGATTATACCATGTCTCTCATTTTCTGTCTTTGTTATGTTTTTTCCTTTGTCAAGTGTAAAAGTCTTATACTTGGCCAGAAGATTGAGATAAACAAGACTTGCAAAATGAAAAGAAACAATGAATGTCATTTGCATCGTTCAACCAAAATTCATGTTTTCTTACACTGCAGACTAAATTACGTAACCTTGGAGCCAGAGTGCTGCAATTTGAACCATGCCTTGGGCACTTTCTTTCAACTATGCTTTGAAAGTTAGAAAATGATCCCACTAACAATGTTTACTTTGATAACATAGTTTAAAAAAAGTTCTTTTCTTCTCTTTTTATAGTTAGCTTTCAGAGAGAGAGAGAGAGAGCTCTGGAGCATTTGCTCAGTGCCTTCTTTGGTACCAGATTCACATTTGAACTGAATGCTGTGTTATTCTTTTTAACAGGAAGATGGTGACAAGAAAATAGAGCTAAAGCCTGGATATATGATGGAGCAGGATAAGGATGTATGCTTCATTTCATGCTTCTAAACTTATTTTATTCTCATGTGTGTTCTACGTTTAAATCTGACCATGTTCTACTATTTTCTGAATATATTGTGCTGAGTTGTGTCTATACCTTTCAGGTCGGAGCTGTCGTTGTTGGATTTGATCGTTATTTCAACTACCACAAGATTCAGTGAGTTATCCTTTTTATCTTTTCTGTATCATATTCTCTGCCGAATAATATCTAACAATGAGATTACTTTGTTTTGGATTTGTTCGGATTCTAATATTCTATTTACTTAACCACTCATATAGTACTTTTTTCTCTGCTCAAAGTTCTGATCATCTAATCCATTTTAGCTATCCCATGCTAAAATATTTCCCTTGCTAGAGGACCTGATTCAGACTAGAATTACTATCTGCACATATAAACCTTGTATTCAAGACAAGACTCGGGAAAAGTGAAGGGTATTATAATATTGTATTGGCTTCCTATGTCGCGCATTCACCTGTCTATATAAATCTTCTCTGACCTGTTGATATCACATCTCTAACTTGCTTTCTGTAATGAAGGTATGCTACCCTGTGCATACGTGAAAATCCAGGATGTCTCTTTATTGCTACAAATCGTGATGCTGTTACCCATCTTACAGATGCTCAGGAATGGGCAGGTTATTCCCCTCTCATGCTTTAAAGTTAGGTTCACATGTTTGTTCTGTGAGTTAAACCGTTCATTAACAGAAGCTAGTTGTTGAACCCATTCTCTGTTGGACTTAAATCTACTTAGCACCAATATGATTATTTCTGTAGTCGTCATGTTTGACTCACACTATCATTTACAATAAGAGCTTTTTCTTGCAATCAGAATTTATCACATGTTATTGCGATTTTGATGTACACTTCAATTCTTTTCCTGTTTTACGTTTTTACGCTTTCGTCGAAGTCATTATCTATCGAGCCTTCTGAGCCATGTCATTTGCTTTTTCATCTGAAAGAAATGTTGAGGTGTCAACTAGTTTGAATAGTTGATTACTGAACTAATTTGGATCAACCTTGTTAGTCGTTAAACTCGAGGAATTCTATATAGTTAGAACAATGATAAGATTTATTCATTTAGCATTTACAATGTCATCAACTTATTGCCATGTTAAGATGCTACTCTAGCTAATCTTTTTTCTAAATCTTATGTGTCTTCTGCTTTGACCATTCTGTACAGTTAGCCATGAAATATTTTTTCCATATTTAAACTAAGCTGCATCCTTTCTGTTCTGTTGCTTCAGGTGGTGGTTCAATGGTTGGTGCGATCCTAGGCTCTACAAAGCGTGAACCGCTTGTTGTAGGAAAGCCCTCGACCTTCATGATGGACTACTTGGCTGATAAGTATGGCACTAATTTTCTACAATTTTCATGGCTTGTTCTACATTATCTTCTTTACTTGCACTCTTTGTCATTGCCTTCTGCTCCCTTCCCTTATCTCCTTTTTTGGCTGAATGCGCTCTCTGCCAGAGTACATTAACTTTTTGATGTGTAAATCAGCAAGCTTTTCTAGTCATCAAGGTTTTATACTTCAGGGTGTTGGCAAAAACAAGATTAAATGCAGGTTGATTATGTTGGATTTGCTATAATTTAGTAGATTAAACAAATTTAAAAAGTTAATGCTGCTCCAAAAGCCTGTGATTCCCATAAATGAACTTTTAGCTATAAATGTAGCATTTTCACATTTCCAATGGGGTAATTGAAACTTGTAACTTATTACCATTGACTTTTCAGCAGTGGCGGAGCCAGGAATTCCATGAGGGGATTCAAAATATACAAGAACGTCATACCCATGGTTTGAACTTATGACCTAAAACAATTTTTGAACCGCCTTTGCAATATGCTAAAATCTTCACTTATAACAAGAAGATTCAACACTTCATATATATGCAAAAAAAAAAAAAGGTTTTCTGCAAAGAAATTTTCTGACAGGGATTCAATTGAACCCCCTCATCCACGTAGTTCCACCCCTGCTCTTCACTAGCGTTATATAATCGCCATGGTTCTTAGTTATTTCAGATGTATACTTGTTTAGTTGCTGATGAAACTTTGTCATCCTATGATGAATGCTTCATCATGAGAAATATCAAAATCACACTACCTTACTTCTAGATCAAGTTTGATTAGTGCTCTCTAGTTGCATGTGAAGTAATTATACTTTTAGGCTTTAGCCTTGAAAGGCTGACCTAAATGTTTGCATCATGCTTATGTAGGTAGTATTTGTACTGTCTCTCATAAAAGAGATAGAAAGAGTGTTTACAAACTTTTTCTTTAACGTATGTATACTGAAGGAGTAGTATTGGCATTGTGATGTATCAAGCAATTTTCTTGACCAACATGAACTAAATCCTTCTATCATTTTCAGGTTCATATTCATAGGAAAAGAACTGTCGTTCTGTTGAACATTACAAAGTTCTTTACAGAAACTAGTTTTCATTATGCATTTTCCCAATCTGTAACAGTGTAGATGAGAATATAACCGGACGTTCAATAACTTTTCTTTCTTCATCTTCTTTAATGTTATCACAACAGGTTTAAGATACAGAAGTCGCAGATATGCATGGTTGGTGACAGATTGGATACGGATATAGTGTTTGGACAAAATGGTGGCTGCAAAACTCTTCTGGTTCTCTCAGGTATCAGAAAGGAAAATTTGTTCTCCTTATAAGGCATATGCTTCAAAGTTTGTCATCCAACACTATCTTTTGTTCATGTTTTAGGCGTGACATCTTTACCGATGCTTCAAGATCCCAACAACTCTACACAACCGGATTTCTACGCCAACAAGATTTCTGATTTCCTCTCGATTAAAGCGGCTGCAGTTTGAGCAAATCCACTGATTACGCGTGGTGATCCCATTCTTTGTGTTTGATGTGTTTACAAATGCACTTCATTTATGCATCCCAGTTTCTCTTTTAGCTAAAAGAAGATGGGAGTTGAAATTAGGCATATGAGAAACTGCATAATGCAATGTAAAGAGTACCATTTTAACTTTCTAGATATAATAATGGTTCTTGGAAAAAAATGAAGTCTAAGTTCAAGTACTTCCATCATGAATCATGATGTAGTGAGGCATCTTTTGATTATTTTCCCTTGTTGGTGCATAATGATGCAAAAATTGGAATGTCATGATTCATATGCTTCTTCAATTTAGTGAAGGTGGAATGTGAATACTATTGTAAAATATTAATTTTTGTATTGTTAGTAGTGATAAACAACCTCCGTATTTCTGAGGTCGGGTAAGGTTTACATATATTCTACGTTTTCCAAACCTTACTTTGTGAGACTATGTCGTTGTATTGTTAGTAGTGATAAAAAGATTCAAAACAGAAAAACTTACAAATGAAGCAGAATGATTTTGGTGTCTGCTTTGACATCGTAACTTATCTTATTCAAGTCGCGTAAGGCCTATTAATAAGGTTATTTTAGAAGTTTTTTCATTCTCAAGATTCAAACCAAAAGAATTATCTTGATATTTTAAGACAATTAGCAAATTCATAATCATGTTACACACTCAATTTAGATTCTCAACAAAATAATACTCGTCCTAAATGTTTTTTTCCCCACTCATATCTCGTACTCACATTTAAGTCTGACTAGAATAAGATTCACGCCGAAAAGTCCTACTAATGCCAGAAGGATACATTACTTTCTCCAGACCCCACATGTGGATTATATTGAATATGTTATTGTTGTTATTATTAAAACTTATAATGGAAGATCATTTATTAATCATGACTATAAAAAGAAATAAACATATTCGAACAAGAGCAAATTTAAGCTAGTGTTTGATCACACATTTTGAATCAGATTTTGAAAGTTTCTCTTTATATATCTGTTTGGTCAATTTAATAAGATTTTGAAAACTTATAATGGAAGATCTTTTATTAAGCATTACTATAAATGGAAATAAACATATTCGAACAAGAACAAATTTAACCTAGTGTTTGACCATACACTTTGGATCAAATTTTAAAAGTTTATCTTCAAATATCTGTTTGGTCAATTTAAAAAGTTTATCTTCAAATATCTGTTTGGTCAATTTAATCAGATTTTGAAAATCTAATCTTCAAATTTTTCTTCTCTGTCACAGAACTTTAATTTTTTTTTCCAAATAAAATGCATATCCAATTATAATCCAAAATTTCAAGTTTCGACTTCAAAATCTTTGACCAAACGGAGCTAAAAATGGATTAGAACAAATTAATTTCCTCCTCAAAAGACAAATATACCCTCCTCAATCCCTATTCCATCTACCCCCAATCTATGGGTAGTTGAGTCATTTCATCTATTCTTTCAAGAATATCCTTTATAAGAAAAAAAACTTGAGACTTTCTTCCATATATATAAATAAAAATTCAGATCCAACAAACACAAATCAAAATTCCAAAAAGCTAATTTCTTCGCTAAATCGATCGGTCGTCGGAAAAATTTAGGCATTGACGGAGTAAATTCGAGTTCCGGTGAGAGACGAATTGAGAAAAATGAATGAAGTGTCGGAATGCAGCGTTTGTCACTCGAAATTGGTAGCTTCGCCTACCAAAAGAACGGTTTCAAAGGCTTATGATCGTCATCGGACTGTTGTATCGGTGAAGACTCGAGCTTTCAACGTCTTTTTGGTTGTCGGTGACTGCGTTTTGGTCGGTTTACAGGTATGTGAAACTTGCATTGTGAATTTTGCGGTTTGGATGATAGTTTTACTACTTGCTCTTTAACTATTAAGCTAGAAATAATCAGCTGAAGAACAAAAAATTTATTGTGAATGTAGACGGTTAACTAGTATGAAGCAAATCCTTTTTGAGCTAGAAAAAGTGATTTTTTTGGGGTAAATTTAAAGAAGACGTTTGCATTAGTAGCTGGAAGATGAACAGATACAAAAGTCTAATGATCGTCATCGCACTGATGTATAGTTGAAAACTCGCTCTTTTATATTCTTTTTTGGTCGTCAGTGACTGCATTTTGGTCGGTTTACAGGTATTGAATTTTCGCTGCTGTAGCTTATGTGAAACTTGCATTTTGAATTTTGTGGTTTGTTATGGTGTTACCACTTTCTCTTTAACTATTAAGGTTGAAATAATCAGCTCAAGAACAATCTTTTTTTATTGTGAATTTGTTGGATAAAATATGCACGCAGACTGTTAACTAGTATGAAACGAATCCTATTGAGCTGGAAAGAATGAATTCTTTTGGTGATTTGTAAAGCCACAAAGTAAAGAAGATGTATGTGTTAGTGCCTGGAAGGTGAATAGATACAAATTCATTCGCAAAAGATAACGTAGAAGCCTGAGTATCAGGAACTGCAACCTGTCGAACTTAAGCATCTGCATCAATAAAATGCTGAAAGTTGATAAAATTCTTATGAAATGTGGAGTTAGTTGGTGAAATAAAGTAGGAGAGGCAATTGCTAGCAGAATCACTTTTTTTTTTCTCATTTTAAGGTGCGAATGGGGGGACTAGGGAGGTGGCATGTGATTCATCACATGTGCATCTTAGTGTAGAATCATTTTTCTTATGACCGGGAAAGCTGTTGTTTTAGCTTTGGACCAATCCCTCTACCCTACTCCCTTAAATACTTAACTTGGTTCGAACTCAGTAACTCACACCTACTACACATCTTGTGTTCTACCTTTGTTGTTGAATCAAAGCCCTAAGGCTCTTAGTTTAGAATGATATTAGTCTCAAGAGTTCAAAAGTTTCCCATTTCTCTATGTTAATACTTCAAGGCCTCTTTTGTTTGCATTAAGATTAAGATGTTTGAATCTAAATGCACATTTGAATATTAAAATGTGCATTAACATCTGAATACTAAATAGTTAAGATTGTTTATTTTCTCAACATCTGAATGTATAAAATTTGTCTTTGTTTAAAAATAATAAACATAAAATTCAAATAAAACGCTAAATTGATATAATATTATATCAATAAATATTTTAAAATTTTTATATGGCATTTGGCGATGTTGATGACTAGTGATGGTGATTGTGTATGTCGATTTGGAATAGTGTTGATTGATAATAGTGGTTATGGGTAGTATCTGGTTGACAGTAGTGATTAATCGTGATTGTTGGTGGTGGCGGTTGTTCATTAGTAGTGAAATGATACTGATAGCTAATGACGATGATGAATAATGATGGCGGTTAGTGGTATATAATGTTGATTAATGGTGATAATTATCAGTAGTAATTAGTGGATGTAATAATGATTGGTGGTGATGATTGCAAATGATGGCTAATAGTGACGATTAATTTTGGTGATTAGCGGTACTGATGGTGATTGTGTATGTCGATTCGGAATAGTGTTGACTGATAATAGTGGTTATGGGTAGTATCTTGTGGTATAGTGGTTGACAGTAGTGATTAATCGTGATTGTTGGTGGTGGTGGTTGATCATTAGTAGTGAAATGATACTGATAGCTAATGACGATGATGATGAATAATGATGGCGGTTAGTGGTATATAATGTTAATTCATGGTGATAATTATCAGTAGTAATTAGTGGATGTAATTATGATTGGTGGTGATGATTGCAAATGATGGCTAATAGATCGATTAATTTTGGTGATTAGCGGTAGTGGTGGTTGTGGTTGAGCCGAGGATGGTGGTTGTGGTGATTGACGATGGTGGTAGTTGTGGCTGAAATGATGGTTGTGGGTGGTGGATGAAAGTAGATGGAGTAGCGGCGAATTGTCATTTTTTGTACAAATTCTTTAATTTTGTTATAAATCTTAATCATTCAGACCTATGCAGACCCATTAAGTGGTTGTAAAATAAGAAAAAAACAAACACACTTAATGATTAAGATTCAGACCTTGTAAATAAATAGACTTAATGATTGAGATCTGAATGATTAAGACTAAGATCTTCATTAAGTGCAAACAAATGAGGCCAAAGAGCAATTCTTAGGCATGTTGGCATTGTTTCGGAAGCCTAACTTTTGCAGTATGTCACTGTGGTTCCATTAGCTCTCTATCTTAGCATTGGGAGAGCCCAGCATTGGAACAAACCATTGAGTAATATCGGAGCTAATGAAGGGTTGGATTTAGTAGCTGGACTATGTTGAATATAATTTGGCCTATCCTATGATATTTTTCCTTTTGATGATAAGGGTTGTAGTTTTGAATATGTTTACTTCTACTGGTTTCTTACTTGATCGAGGTAATTGTGTTTTGTATCAAAATCTGCTAAATTGTGCAAAACTATCGATATTACTAAAACTGAGTCATCTTGGAATGTAGAAGGTAAAATGGCTCAAAAGAGTAAATTGATGGGTATGTCTAAGTTTCATTTTGGAATGTCATGAATTTTCTCATGATTTTACAAAATCATCTTTGAAATACTTTCCATGGCAAAACACTTACAGAGATTGATGCCAATAAAAGTACCTCATAGTCTAATATCTCTCTTAGTGAAGGTTGGTTGTTGGTATGACCTTAACCTTTTGATTTTTTTATTTTTTTTTATTTTTGTGTTGAATATTGAATATTACGTATTTGTATTTATTTAAAGAAAAATGTGTATTAGAGTAGTTATTTCTTAGAACTTGGTTATCAAAAAGTAGTTATTTTGCACCGAGTACTACTGGAATATTTCGGGTTTCCTTATGTAAGTTTCTATATTATGCTATATTTGTATATTGAATAAAATACATTTTTCATTTATTTCTTTTCTTGCAGCCTATACTTGTATATATGTCAAAAGTTGATGGCAAATTCGAGTTCAGTCCCATCAGTGTTAATTTTTTGACTGAGTTGGCAAAAGTTGCATTTGCAGTAATAATGCTATGCTTAGAGGTATGGCTTTCTCTCTCTTTATTGACTTGACTTATTCTATAACCTTCTACACCTTCAATTTCCTATGAGCTTCTTCTCTTCTTTTTCGATATAACAAAATTCTCTACCAGGTATTGGTCATATGCATCATAATTTGTTCTTACTATCTTGATACCTTGGTATAACTATTCACTTGTTTTAAAATGTTTCAATCTCTTGTATTATTTGAAGGCTCGAAACCAGAAGGCTGGTGAGAAGTCTCTTCTTTCTTTCTCCACATTGTTCCAGGTAAGACTTGTTAATTCACAAAAGTGATTTTATTTGTTTTAAATAGATATACAAGTTTCATGTCCAGTTGTGTCGAACAATAAAAAAATGTTTCCACTGAGACGTGTCTTTTTCATGTATACAAAAGAATATACCTACACTTTTTCTTTATCAAGTAAAAGAATTTTCATTCATAAACATGGCTAAACTGGCTGTATACAAGGGGTATACCAAAAGGTAGAGAATCTACAAAATATATGATTCTCTACAGACTTCACCCAACCGTCTATACAACAAGGAACTTTCTGTGTGCACCAAAGAAAATAAGGGAACAGAGACTACTCCTCAACGGGAGAACCTCGACTCGACTCCTTCTAAAGCTCTCCTATTTCTCTCTCCACACAATCTACATTAATTCATAAACTTACATTCTTTTTGTATTCTCTTGTTGTTCTTCCTGCGTGTTGTTGCCGTCGTCTTTTTCATCTGTTTTGAGTTGAGGGTCTATCGGAAACAACATCTCTTCCATTTAAGGAAGGGGTAAGGTTTGCTTATACACTACAATACTCTCCCCAGTCCCCACTTGTGAGATTACATTGGGTATGTTGTTGTATGTTGTTGACTTTTCCATATACCGTTATTGTTGCTTACCTTAATGAGAATTAGTGACGATATTTAACATGAACATGGAGAGTTAAGTAGGTGAACCCATCTCACCCGGCTTAAAGCCAATCTTTAATAAGAGTTTCAAGTTAAATAATAATCTTTTATTTATTTCCATTTGAAGTCTATGTTTCTAACTTTTTGACATGCAAAATCTAAACTTTTGATAGTGAAGGCTTTTCTTTTGTTATCCCTATATTTTCTCTCCACTTCCTTATAGATAGTTTAGTCATCCTTGTTAAATCTACATAGAATGTTGGCGTTCTTTTCTATATTTCTCCTTTGTTTTCCAGTATACAAGGAATGAAGAAACAATGACCATAATTGATGATGACTACTGACTTCTAATAGTACTTAATGAATGGTTAATGGGGCCTCAATAAATTGGGGGCCTGAAGCAGTTGCTTCAGCTGCTTGGTCCTTCAGCCGGTAAAAGGTGGGAACCTGTCTGGCCACAGAGGAAAAGTAATAGGTTTCTATTTTACCAAGTTAATTTTTTATAACTAATATGTGAATGGGCTTTGTTCTTTAATTAATACTCCAATCTGAAGTCTGAAATTAATGAATCTAACCATTCAGAAGTTCTTTCTCTGACATTCCTCTACCACGTAGGACACAAGTGGGATATTAAGAATTACAGTGAAGAATGTTCATGGCAACTTTTGTTACAAACTGTTTTTCCTTTATTAATTGCAGGCTGCTCGGAACAATGTTCTTCTGGCTGTTCCTGCTCTGCTTTATGCTATTAATAACTACCTTAAGTTTATCATGCAGGTAAATTTTTTCTGTCGTTCCTCATTTGGATATTAATAGGTTATTTGTGAGATGCTTATCAAATTCTCATGACTTACTACCCTTATCTTAGATGGTGGGTTACAAATAGATTCATATACCCTACCTCAGCTAGCTTGGGATTGAAGCATATTGATTAATATGGCTGTTATCTACTTTTTTCTTCTCTCCCAGTAGTGTACTATTCTAGTTTTATTAAGAAATATCATGTGCTTTCCAAGATAGATATCGATGTACATATAACTCAAAAAATACATTACTAGAAGATTTTCTTTTATAGCCTCTTTTTGTTGCTTTAGATCAGAAAGTAAATCGAGTATCTTCCCTGAAAGTTGAGAACTTTGGCATGAAGAGACTTGATTGTCATCTCAAGTGGAATTATTTAACCTTCTTGATTTCGTATAATCTTTATCTGTTGTGATTACTTTCTTCAAAATTTTATGTTAAGATTATTGGTAATTTGGAATTCTTGTCCTCTGGCTCTGTACTTTAGTCTTTTGTGCTTTTGACGTAACTCATAAGGACTCACTTTCTATAATCTTTATCTGTTGTGATTACTTTCTTCAAAATTTTATGTTAAGATTATTGGTAATTTGGAATTCTTGTCCTCTGGCTCTGTACTTTTGTCTTTTGTGCTTTTGACGTAACTCATAAGGACTCACTTTCTTGTCTAGCCCTAAAGTTTTGCATTGTTGGTGCATGTTATTGGAGTTCAACTATCCTCTCACACTTCCTAATGATACTTTCTGTTACTTCGTGCAGTTATATTTTAACCCTGCTACTGTAAAGATGCTGAGTAACTTGAAGGTATCCATTTGCTTATAGTTATTGCTGACACTTTCAGACTTTGCAATTTACTTGTGAGAATCCTACAGTAATTTTGGTTTGATAAGTTATATATCCCTGATAAAATTGCAAGTAGCTGATAATTCAGGCGGATCTTACATGCTAGATTAATTACAAACTCTGCTTGCTATCTTTTGTTTCTGCTTCAGTGTTAGCTTTAGTTGAGTGTTCACAGTCAGGTTTTACTATTAGGTGTTAAAATTTCCATTTATGTGCACTCAAGATTGAATGGAAAATAAACAACTATGAGCTTATTTCTCTTCAGATAGGTAGTCCTTTTTTTCCCTTTATTATATTTGTTGTGCCTGGCCAACTTGCGTGCACCTTGGTTGATCCACCAGGCTGCCTGTACAACTCACAAGAACAGGTTTCCATGGGTAACCCTGCCCTCCAAAGATCGAGCCGATAGGCTCACATCAAGTATTTGTAGTTGGGATTTGGTGGTGAGCTGGTTAGTCTTTTAATTGCAGTTCGTATTCAAGGATGATGTGATTACTCTTGTGATGCCTGATGTGAGGATTCACTTATTTTGTGTCATACTTGTACCAGATCTTTCCTCTTTTGCCGCTGATTGCTTTATCTTCTCAAATTTTGTGTTGGTGATTGTTTTTCTTTTTTAATTCTTAAAACTTGCAGGTTTTGGTAATTGCAATGTTGTTAAAGATAGTTATGAAACGCCGTTTTTCCATAATTCAGGTTGGTAAAGCTGACAGAGGTTTGTTTATGAACTACAGTCAACTGTATTTTTAATTGATTTTTAGATTTGTACGTTCTGTGTTTATGCATCTTGGATGCTGAAAGAATGCTAGCTATATATGACTATCGAAACTAAATGGTCACAGTGGGAGGCTCTTGCGCTATTGCTTATTGGCATTAGTGTGAATCAGCTGCGCTCTCTGCCGGAAGGTGCATCAGCTTTGGGTCTTACAGTAACAACAGGGGCATATTTGTATACCTTGATTTTCGTAAGTATTATATGAAGATAATTCTTAATGACTACTCACATTCTTTGCTTGATCCATCAGATATTCCAGCTGAGTGTTCCTGCCTTCAAGAATTATTTTACCTTGTGGGATCTGTGCACTAATTCACACTATTCCCTTTCCTTTTTCCCCCCTTTTTAGTGTCCAAGAGAATATAGGTGGTTTACAATACAGTGCCACTTGTACTGGAACGAACTTTATGCCATACTTTATTGACTTTACACCTGGTTGCCTTATTTAATGGATAGAAATTGATGCAATGTAATAATTCAGGTCACTGTTCCTTCACTGGCGTCTGTATACAATGAATATGCTTTGAAAAGCCAATTCGAGACCAGCATTTATCTTCAGGTGAACTTTTGCTGTTGATTACTCCTAAAGTGCTTTAAGCTGCTGCAGTGAGTTTGACTTCATTCAACTGGATCCCAGCCAGAACAATAGACATCTTCTTTCATTTTCAATATTTCTTCACTGTCTCAGTTTGAACCATCACATAGAATTGTTAATTGATTTGCTAATAATCAGATTTTTTTCTGAGCAATATTTTTGTTTGGTGTAATTATACAAAGCTAATAGTATGATAATCACGATCTTCCAAGTAGTGAAATGCTTGTAACCTCTTGGTGTGGTTTGTTTAATGGGTGTCTATGACTTTATTAATGATCCATACAAACAACTAAACTGCTCTTTGCAGAATTTGTTTTTGTACGGATATGGTGCAATCTTCAACTTCCTAGGCATACTTGGAACTGTCATTTACAAAGGTATGAATGGGAAATCTTATCCTTTTTGTGTTTCCTAAAAATGAAGCTCTCTTGATATTGATAAACATGTGATTAATCATAATATCTGAAAAAACTGATCAATTATTAACTTCTTTCAAATTCTATCTTCAGGTTATCTTTATCTTCCCTCCTTTGTAGCTTTCACCTCCTTGATGAATCAGTTACAACTTACACAGAGTTTAAGAAAGTGAAGACTTTTGAATCTTGTGGTTTTAAGCCTGTCATGTGGAAAGTTGGAATTAAAAAATTGCCAAAAAAGGAAAGAGACATTCTTTTTTAAACGGACTAAAAAGAAAAGTAAGACAAACAAATTGAAACAGAGGGAGTATAAGGAAAGCATCAAATAAAGACATATAACAGTTACTCATCATAATTTTAAAAGTTAACAAAATGGACCTGGATGGTATCACCCTTAGATTGAGTACCATCCATAGCAGGATCCCCACTTGCTTATACTTCCCAGGCCTTTTGAGTTTGCCTAAAATGCTTATGATGCATCAATCCATTTGGCTTCATAAGCATTTTAGGCAAACTCATTTAATTCCTTTACTCTTGGATTGATTTATGTGTCTACTTCCAGTTGTTGGTTTATGCACAGAACTTATTTAATTCCTTTACTCTTGGCTAATTCTGTATCAAATTCTCTTCAGGACCTGACAATTTCGATATCTTACGGGGACACTCACGAGCAACAATGTTTTTAATATGCAATAATGCAGCTCAGGGAATCCTGTCTTCGTTTTTCTTCAAGTATGCAGGTGAGGCTTCTCTCACTTATTTGGCTTCCCAAGTAGATTTTTGACTAATATCAATGAAGGTAATAGAACGTATTTTTGAAGAATTGATTGAATTATTAACTTTGAACCTCTTGTTATTTGCACTCGACAAGATGCATCTGTGTATACATCTTGTCTAACCATCCGATTTATACTCCTTAATTTTTTTTGTGTTTTATATTTCTGTTGTATGTGGGACTTGAGCTTTTTTCTCCTTGAATTTGTCCAATTTTTGCGAGCCAAAAATGGGTCGCTTCAATTTTTAATTGTTTTGCATGTGCTATTGAATTTAGATTCCTAGCTCTTACAAGGTAGTTCCAATTTCTGGTAGTGAGCAACATGCAGATTTCATTTTTCCACGGTGGTTTGTATTGTCTAGTAAATGTATTACTTAAACGCATTAACTAATCATTGCTTCGTTTTTACATTAGCAGATACAATTCTGAAGAAGTATTCATCAACTGTCGCCACTATTTTCACTGGAATAGCATCTGCTGTATTGTTTGGACATACCCTTACTATGAACTTCATCTTAGGAATCTCCATTGTGTTTATCTCGATGCATCAGGTTATATTTGGATGTTGTTATCTATTTTGAGTGGCATGCTTAGTTTTTTACTTGGACTCACGTCAAGCTTCAATTTTTCAGTTCTTTTCACCTCTTGCAAAGGTCAGGGATGAGCCACAAAACGGCAACCTGGAAATGGATTATCAGAAAAACTACAGGTGCACTCTTCTTTCAAGTTTTAAGCTTTATGAAAGCAAAACTGATATACACAAGAGATTGTGGTTACCCTGCGACGTCTTTTCTCAACAGGCCTTAAGATGCTTATCTCTAGATCCGCCCTTTAGATTGTCTTGGATCAAGTACTTAACGTTCTTAGGAGTCGCTGGTGTCAAAGGACTGTCTAAACTTCCAGAGCATGGAGGGATACTGGACTCAGGTTACAGTGTATACATATGTATGTTCGCAGACGTTATTAAAGAATTGGAAATATGTACCTCCTGTACACTAGGATGGTCTATACCATTTGATCTGGTGTGAGAATATCTAGGATTCAGATGTTAAGAAAGTTTTAGTGCCCTTCCTATGCTAGTTGCAACTGAGTGAATCTTGGAGGGCCAATGGCAGACCTCTACCTTTGATCACAAAAGGTCAAGATATCTTTCATGCAGCCAAATGAGTTAATTTGGTATTTTTGCCTTAGATATGGAGCCCTTGAAATTTCATAAGCTCTTTATCCCCCGAAAAGAGAAAAAGCTTTGCAATCTTAAATATATATCCAAATTATTACTACTATTTTACTTTCCTGATTAAATGGTCTGCTTATGGAATTGAAAGTAAAACAAGGTGATGCAGAAGGTGCTTGACTGAATGACACCTCAAATTTGTGACTGTCCACACAGGGTGTCAGAATGGATAAAAATGAAAGGAAAGATCCAACTTTTTCCAAACGAGAAATCTGTTAATGACTGCTAGCAAAACCTATGAAATGAGAAGTTACTGGCCAATGAAGCATGAAAAAAAGGTGCTTTAATGTCAAAAACATTAGAATAGGGATTACCCTGTCCCTGTGTTCGTAGAAAGGAGAGATGGTTGGCATCTCCCCCGACAGGGATGGGAATAGCCTTCGGGCTTTACCTGTTAACACACATCCGGTTAAGGCTTAACACTTTGGTGGATCTTACCCCAAATTTTCTTCATCAAAAATAGGGAATACCCTTCAGTTCAGAATTGGAAAAAGGAAAAGAAAGATAGAGGAAACATATGATTGAGGAATCCAATTCATAAGATTAAGAGCTCTTTTTTGTTTATTAGAAGATTTTGGGCCATTGGGAGTATTTCCAACGACATTGATGCAAGACTTGATGTACTTTGTAATCATTTTTTTGCACTGCCTTGGTGCTTTACTAATGTTATTCTCTGAATTATGAAAACAAAATAGGAATTTCATCAGATTCCTCGTTTTCAAGAGTAGAGAGGGTTTAATATTTTACTTTAAGTGGACATGAAATCAGGCAGGGTCAAGATGAAACAATTGCTTCTTCTGATCCAATGGAGGGCCCACCTTTTTCTCCCTTTAGTTTCCATTAAACTATTATTTTTCTATATATGGTCTATTAACTATGCAGGTGTTGTAGCTAATCTCAGTTATCATTTTGATAGTTTGATGCATGTTGTGTGAAATCTTTAGTTATTGCGTTGCCTTTCTTACAACACATTTGATATCATCAATCTAGTGTTTTTCCTTTTTAAGAAAATTTGAGTGCTTGATTTCTACAGGTCAAAGGATGGATCCTTCATAAATATGGCGGCTGGGGCAAGTGAAGATGTAAGACTCTGATCAACTTGCGAAAAAGAATTCAAAAAATTATGCATGCATGTATTTCTCATATCTCTATATGATGTTTACAGGCTAGCCATCGCGTTGGACCTGATGACAGAGAACCCCTTCTTCCCCGTTAGTTATTATAGGTATGCATTCTCCTGGCACTCTTTTGCGCTGTTGAATGATATCTGCAATAAAATGATTACTTTTGTAGTCTCAGTTTGTCAGACAGGTTGATACATAGTGGACTTTCAATAATTAGTTGAAATGTTTCAGCGTACTTTATGGTTTTAGAGAAGCAAGTTGTTAAGACCTGTGTTATTGACTAATATAGTAATATGGCTCTGGTTGAACTTTTAGGTCTGCTATTTGATACTAGTTAAAATTGATGATGCGTTAGATTTTTTTTTTAGAAATATCAGGTTTATTGCTAATATATTTGGAACAACTTACTCAATATTCCTTATCAAATATTAGTGTAGCATCCCATTCTTGTGTATTTGGTTGAAGCCCATATTCAAGACTCTTGTCTTTTGTCGGTGGATTTAGATGTTTGAAAGTGACAACTTGTGGACGTAGTTGAGCATACCAAATTCTACAGATAAGGTGGAACTCATCTTACTCCGCTCACCCATGATAAAACTTTGTCTGTATCGATGCTTGAAGTTATTAATGTGTGTGTGAATAAAGACCCATCTTGGTATCTCTTATTTGCCAACCTTGTACTCTTTTTTTCAATGCCTGACTATGTGCGTAGGTTCATCAGTTCTGTTTGTACCATAAAGTATTGCATAGTTTTCTGCTATTATGCTTGGTTTATGTGAAATGTGACATTGATCTTAGCTACTGTTCCGGTATATATGAGCTAGAGTTGGTTCTAGGAAATTCAAACTACATGATGAATTGTGATGTGCTCAAGTGTATTTCTATTGAAACATTTGCAGGATTGGTTTCTGGAGAAACATCGTTGTCTGGTCGGTATAGATAGTTCGGATTTTGGGTCATTCTCTTGATATTTATCACCTCAGTATGCTGAGAAGATTCTTTTCACCCTCCAGATAGGTACACAATTCTCTTCAATGAGAATTTACTATAGCCCTTTTTTATAGTATGTGATGAGAGCTCAGGAACCACAGACGTTAAAGTTGAGTTCTGGATGATGCGTTATCATCAGCTTTTGTATAGAATTTAGCTCATTACCCTGACATTATTATCGCGTGCAGAGTATTTTCTGCATGCACATTCTCTGTAAATCTGGTCTTGTGAAATTCAAGTTCATGAATAATGGTAATAGAGCATATCAACGGTCAACACCATATAAAACAAGTTACTTGTTTTGTTTTATAGGTCCCTTTTACTTAATCAAGCTTTATGTGAATGGAAGTATTGAAGAATTATGGTACCAAATGCTAAAGGGATTTGTTAAAATTTGTATCTTAACTATGTTGGTTGAGCCAATTTGTATGCACCTCGACTAGAGGCATCATTGAGCAAAGTGCATGGATACCCGATTTTGATATTGCCATTTAAATTGTGTGTATGACTTCGGGACAACTTCAAACTTATGATGTTTGAAATTAATCTTGTTAAAGTCTAACTTCAGACACAACGTCTAAAGTTTCATATGGATGGAGTTCAAGTCATTTGTGTTTGATTCATGCACATAAGTTCAAACAAAAAATGATTGAATTTCATTGATTCCCAAGCAAAAATGACTGAAGATTTATCATTTTTACATGAACTTACGGTAGAAATGCATGAACTTCAGTCATACGTGACTTTAGAATTTATTTGAAATTGGACCAGTTGCTTGTTTTTGAAAGCTTCATTTGTTTGTTGTTATTGACTTCTCTTTTTCTTTTTCTTTGAAGCATCAAATTATTATTAAGTACCTTAAACTTTTAAAGATGCTTCTACTTCTTTCAACTAATTAGAAATTAGTAAAACTTTAGTAATGCATCATCAATTACATGGCAATCTATAAATAAACTTATTTATTCCTTTATTTGGTTCAATATTTTGTTTTAATTCGATTCGATTACTCAAAAAAAATGTCTCTAAAATACAAAGTATATTTAGTTTTTTTCGAATATAAAAGAGTAAATTGTTTTCTTTCTCTACGAAGTAGATGAAAGGCTTACATATGATCTATCTTTTTCAGACCACGCTTATAGAATTATACTAAATATGTTATTGTTGTTGTCGTTGTTGAATATAAAAAAGTAAACCGTTTTCATATTATTATTTTTTCTGGTTATTGCTTGTTGTAGGAAATATCTTTATTATGACTTGCACTTCAGATAGAAAATCGTTTTTTTTTTTTTTTGTTATTTATTGCTTTTAGTAGGAGATAAATATGACTTTCACTTTAGACCAAAAAAACGTTTACTTTTTTTTTGGTTATTTGCTTTTCGTAGGAAATATCTTTATTGTGACTTTCACTTTAGAATAAAGAATTATTAATGCAGTGAAGAAACAAAAAGAGGAAAATTGTAGCTCAAAATTAAGTGCTGTGAAATTGATTATATTACCCATTTGCCTCAAAAACTTGAGTTGGAGATCAAATTTATTCACGCTTCGATATTAATATCAACTTAATCTACGCTTTCTATTGTAATAGAGTTTCTTTTGTAGTCTCCAAAATCGAAGGTCAACTGACTGAGGAACAAGTATTGATTCACGTAAAGCGGAATAAGGATACATAATATATATCTTCAGATAATCCATAATTGAATCATATATAGTTTAATCAATATATATTCTTTTCTCGATTTATTATTTATTTATATAATAAATTAATATAATGTAGTATAAACAATTTACTTAATATAATTAATGATAACATAAAGTGGCAAAAGTGGAGACTTGTCTTCCAAGTATTAGAAAATTGACCCATTTTATTCTACATGCACTTCCAATCCATTGTGCACCTTTTTTTAATAGCTTTGAATGCTCAGAATTTGAAGCATAATCCATAATAATATATATATTTTTTAGTAAATTTGCTTATAATTGCCCCTCAATTGACCAAAAAGATCATAATTAGGAATATGTTTTATTAGTTCATGCCCCACTAGTCAAAATTGAACTATTTGACTTAAAAAAATAATAATTGTAAACATCTGATTTTCGTAGATTTTTTCCAATCTATTTTATATTATAGATGATAGAATTATCAGAGATTTGATATTCTTAAACTTTATCTATAATTTACTGAAGATTTGAGAAATAAAGAGAAGATTTATCTCATAACGATGCACGATATATGTGGGGGAAAGTATTTTACATGTTCTATTTAAATAATAATATTTAATTTGAAAAGGGAGTTAAAGATATTTATTTCAACTTATATATTATACAAGTTATGATCGGAAAAAAAAACTTAAAATACCGTTGAATGTTAATATGATCGAGAAAACAAATACGATAATCTAAACTTTGAATGATTTAATAAAATTTAAGGTATAAAATTGTACGTTTTTTCTAAGACATAGAATATGTCAAGTAAGTTTAAAATATATAATAAAAAAAGAATGTCGTATAATTTGAAACAAGAATTATCATATACTCTTATTGAGAGGTCAAATGAATTAAAGAAACTACTAATAAAGAATTATATTATTGTAGAACTCAATATAGCTAAGAAAAATTAAAAGCCAAAAATATTTTAATAATTAGTTGCATATAAAAATAAAATAAAGTATAGTATAATATAAAGTCTTTTTATTTTCTTCTTGAACTTTTCCTTTATTTTTGTTTAATCATACCTACTACTCTAGTTAGCCGGCAATTAATTAAATATACATTCTCCCCAAATGGGTAGCAATATAATTAAACTTTGTATCATTAATTAGTTATTAAATTGTTGTCAAAAATGAAAGTTGTATATTTTATATATTAACAATATAAGTTACATTGTCATCGATGACATTAATAATTTAGTTCAATTAATTGATAAGGAAATGAAACAAACAAATTAGAAATAAGCTGGTAAAATTTATTTACATCGAATATTTACACCAGATTATATTGATATATCATAGTGAAGTGTTAAATTAAAGGGATAATGTATATTAGTTAACTATAATTTAGTGATAATTATATTTATAAAAACATATATCATATATTTATTAAATTGATATAAATACGATCAAGCCTTATTGAATTTGTGATTAGTGTTGATATCATAGATTATTTGCATTTGTTGACACAAGTATCATGTCTTGTTTTTAAAATTATTAATATCAATTTTAAGAAGATTTACCGATAAATATATTCTTTAGTGACATAATAATAAATTTTAATTTATTTTTACTCTAACAGTATATATAAATTAAACTCAATTAATAATGTAGCACATTCTTATTCTCAACAATATTTTCTGAAATACCATTAAAATCCCAAGAAAAAACTTAAAACAACAAAAAAATATATTAAGAAATAACAAAAAAATAGACTTGGT
This sequence comes from Solanum etuberosum, assembly GCA_029582245.1. NCBI lineage: Eukaryota > Viridiplantae > Streptophyta > Magnoliopsida > Solanales > Solanaceae > Solanum > Solanum etuberosum. Next base: position 208,467 of record JAJONR010000703.1, read on the forward strand.
CTTAACCAACCAGATAAAGAAATGATTAGTTGGGTAAATCATTGAGCATTTGGCTATGACTCTATCCTTAATTCTTATCATAAACTAATCAAACTTTCATTAATTAATCCCTATAAGGAATATTCTACGATATAACCAAATTTTTTTAGTTTCAACCTAATATACCTGACACTCGATTAATTTAGATTAGTATTACATACACAGTTTGACATCATTTTTTTCATACTTAAAATTTGAATCAAGAATCATCCTCGAAATAACCAATGAAACCTTAATAACATTATACAAAAACAAAAAAAATTATACAAAATTTCCAAGAAAGAATAATTATTCAAAAAAATCATTGACCAAAAAAAGTCTTTTTGCTTAAATTTTAGAGCCTTTAGCTTCTTAACGTGTGTAGCTGTCATATTTTATAACGCGGTTGTCTCTTTCTCCACGTATTTATCTATTTTCCTTAACCCTATCAACTTTCTCCATAGCCAACCATGCATTTCATGTTACGTAGACGGATTCAGGATTCGAAATTAATGAATTTAAGTTTACGAGCAAAGATAAATGACATATCTACCCTTGCAATAAAAGGCTGACATATTGCAAGCTCGAATCCCAATAGAAGAATTTGTGATGATTCGATATGATTTGTAATCAATCCAACAAGATAATTAGTCGTTATATATAATAAGAAGTCATACATATTTATCATGACTTGCGAGTCACATGCTTCCTTGTGTTGTAGAGCGCTTTGGAATTATATTGGTTCGATAAGGTTTATAGTAATCGACCATAATATCAAATATGTTGAATACAATATGAAGTTATATCGATCTGTCATATGATTGTATGTCACAGTTTATGAATTTCAGTCTCTCTTGTCACCATCTTTGCCACTCAACTTAAGGGTGTTTTAGTCAAAGAAAATTTTCATCATTTTTATAAAAAAAAAAACATTCTTTAAAAGTAATTAACTAATTAATTCTTTTTTTATAATGACTAACAAGGACAAAATTTGAATAGTACCTCAATAATATGACTTAGTCCACATATCCTAACTATATATAACCTAAGAACCCCCACCCACCCAAAGAAAAAAAAACTCTCAAACAACCAACACAATCTCAAAATACCAATTATCCATTTTACTCCAATTCTTCTTCTTCAAAAAATAGAAATTTCTTTCTATTTTTCTTCATTATATATTCACAAATCTATCGCGACTTAAAAGATTTCATTTTCTTATAAGCAGACCAACTCTGTTCAAGAACAAATTACCCTTTCATAGTTTATCAATTCAGTGCTTTATTTGTCGAGTCAAAAAACAACAAAAATGGGGATAGAGAATTGGTCTTTATTAGGAAAACTAAAAAGGGCAGTAAAAAAGATTACTTTTTTACTAAATTTTGATATCAACAAATGGAAATTAGCAACATATTTGATTGGATCATCAAGAAAAAGTTTGCATCAATTGAGTTTCAATGAGAAGATTTTGCAAAAACAGCCAACTGGATTGAATGTAATATGTATTGATGAAAATGATGATCAAGATTTGGTTAAAAATGCAAATAATGGTTCATTTAAAGGACTTCAAAGAACTATGAGTTATCCATCATCAGAAGATGATATTGATAAAAGGGCTGAAATGTTTATTGCTAATTTTTATAATCAATTAAGACTTGAAAGACAGATTTCATTGGAGTTAAGGTATTGTAGAGGGAATAGTTTTGGATCTTCGACGTCTCCATGAGAAGAACAGAGACGGATTCAGGATTTTAAGTTGATGGATTCAGGATTCCGCGTGTTTTTTTGACTTTGACTTTTCAAGATTTTTAAGGTGTGTATAGATTTTGTGAAGAAAGGGATGGAGATAGTCTGGTTTTGTTAAAGATGGTCTTCATTGCTAAAACTTGTAAAAACAGAGCATACAGTTTTTCATTTGTATGCTTTCTTCTTTTCTTTGCTTTTTAATTCCTTCGGTGGGGTGGGGGGTCTGGGATTTCTTTTATCTTTTTTGGTCCGCTGGTAAAGTTGGTGTCTTTGTGACCTGATCATGTGTTCGAGCAATGGAAAAATGGCATGTGACCAAATCATGGTTTGAGCTGGGAAAGCATCTCTTGCAGAAATATTATGTGACCAAATCATGAGTTCGAGACGTGGAAATAGTCTCTTGCAGAAATGGCGTGTGGGGATGAAGAATTCTGCATAGATTCTTAAAGTGTGATTTTTTATATATTATTTTCTCTCGTCATATACATTGTACATATGAAAAACATACTTGCACATTGAATAAAGGATTAGTTTCACTTTTGACTTGTCGAAATTAGTAATTTTTACCACATTGTGCTTTATTTCGAATTAATGATCCTACAGTCGCAAATGGTATGATAACAACTAACTCCAATAATAACAATAACGTACTCAATGTATACACCTTAATTCCCTGACTTTTGTGGGGTAGAAGGTTGTTTTCGATAGACATAATGACTAACTCCGTTCGTAAATCTTAGTGTTGTTTCTAACCTCGATGGAAATTCTCCTAATTGGTGAAGGAGAATAGTTGACTGTAGTAGGCAGATTCGCTTCTAAGGCTTTGATTTAATGATAAGAGCGTAACAAATGATGTGTGGTTAAATTCACACAAATTCAAAATGTATTGGGGAATAATGTTGTTATATCATCTAACCTTCGAAGATTTCTCGATTATAAAAGAAATATAGGCAGATTCAAGAACATTGACATTACAAATTTCACAAGTGACAACAACAATATATCCAAAGTGCGGAGGGTAGAGTGTACGTGTACCTTATCCCAACCTTGAGAGGTAGAGAGTGTTTCTGATAAACCCTCGGCTCAAGGAAATACAAAACTTCACAAGTATGAACCAGGACACAAATAACTACCGTAAAATTAATACTAGAACAAGTGCTAAACATCGAAGTACATCATACAAGCACATATTGCTCAAATTGCTATTACAATAATACTACTAGTAATTACATTTGAAAGAGCAAAAAAATGTTCATGAAATTATGCACCACGTCAAATGTATTGTGGTACAAAGTGAAGTATTCTGCTGTCCCGGGACTTGTTGCACTGTATAATATCATCTAATTCACATAACTAATACCTTTCATGGGGCGATAAGCGCTGCTGTTTGAATTCAGAATTGACAGAAATGAGGAGATCATCTAGTAGTCGATCACAAGTATCCTTCAGTCCGAAATTCAAATGCCAACTCCACTCCAAGGATAAATACGAGGCCAACTTTTAGGCTGCGGTAGGATAAATAGTTATCTGCTAACACTTTTGGCAAGAAAGAAAATCGAACTGAGCTTGGAGTAGGATGCCTATTGGGTATCACCAAGAGAACTCAGTTGTTATCTTCGGGCTTTGCTTGTCGAGTGTAAATATATCGCTACAGAAACAACACTGCAAAGAAGCACAAAATTCCTATTCAGTTATATGCCTTGTCAAATTTGTGGAATTTTCCCCAAAGATGAAAAAAACATAGCGGTAAAACAAATTTTCACACTTACGTGGAACCAAGGAAAAAGGCAAGGGAAAGGTGAAACCCAAACAGAAATACAGAAACAACTGCAGTCAGTAGCATTGCAACTGAAGTTGAATAGACCTGCAAACAATTACAAGCTATATTAAAATGATATCTTGTCAGCTTGTTCATAGGCAGATTGTGTGTGCGAGAGACAAAATTCCCGGCCCTTCTTTATGGGATTATATCTCCTCAAAAGCACGCAAACTTAAAGCAAAAGAAAAGGAAGAGGAAATCTCATTGTCAACTACACCACAATCATTTCTATACTCTAAGGACGTGGATATGAGTGCATCCTAGAGCTTCATAAGAGGGATCTAAGAGGCTCTTTAAATGGTACCTAAAATTCATGCCAGATCCATCAATGTTTTAGCACTCCAAAATAGTCGCCTAACCATTGTCCTAATTTTCAGCCAATAGCTCAAATATTTTTGGAACGTCTGTTTTCTCTGTAATTACATTTCGAGCAATAAGTTAGCAGCTTAGTATACATCATTTCTTGAGTGGAACCTCTAGTCCAGTTTACCTTTATTGCTTTACTCTTCAATTAGAAAAGCAACATAGCCAAGGAAAAGATAAAGCATGTCAGGCATTGTGCTCACAGCATAGATATTCTACGGTGATCTCAGACGTAGGATAATTGGCACTAGACTAATGAACCCAATTAACACAAACTAAAGCAGATGCACAACCAGAGTCAACCCTACCTTCACAATATTGTCAGCATACTTCATCACCATTGATACTGCAATACCACTGCAGAGACAAGTCTTGGTCAGTAAACAATTGAAAGGCCACTGATGAGTGATGATGCAATCAATCCAATTTAAAACAGATGAATGACAGAATGTTAAACCAAAAAACCACAGGCAAAAGGAAAAAAAGGGATAATGCAGCAGAAATGAAACTTACACCCAAAGTTACTCTATCTAAATAACCCAGTTTCAGAGTATAGACAAATCATGTTGAATGGTTAATTAGGTTTGCAAATGAACACAATAAGGGGTGATTGTACACTGTATAACAAATTTTTAAAAAAAGCACATTGAGCAAATACGACAAACAAACAATTTAGGAAAAAATGCAACATGGCAGCTTGCACCTAGTGGAACTGTCTTTTCCCTAGAGTATTGTTTATGTCAATGAACACAGCCAATACAAAATAGTTCCTTTAACTTAATGCTTATCAAGAGAACAACTTAAACACTAAACTAAGCAACTGCAAAACACAGAAATTTTCGAGTACGTTTATGCCTCGGGAACATGAAATAGCTAGCACAAGAAAAGCAGTACTCCCCACTGATCTTGTATTATTACACAATGTATCCATCATCTTGAAATGTATAAACTACCACTATGAAGATTTAGAGGAAATCAAACCTTAGTGCGTGGTTGAGAATCATGAGAACCGTAATCAGTGAATATCCATGGAAGAATCCACTGCAGAAGATAAGGTCAAATTGTAAAACTTTACATAGATAACAAAACATGAAGCCCAATCTGATGTGGTAATGTCCTTTCAAGAAGAGCTATTGTCTGTGGTCACTGAAACTGTGATGTGCTTAACCTAATATTTATTTGTCAATGACGCATCATACAATAATGATTGGAACTGAAAATCATGATAAAATATAATGGACAGATAGGAAAGCTCCAAAAGAAAACCTTTAGAAATGGAAATTGTACTGAGAAAAAACAAGGTATGCCTGAGATAATATTCCCATAAGTTAAACTACAACTAAACTTCAATCACAAGATATTGGAATGATTCTCTATTCCAATGTACAATTAATTTACTAAGCTAGCTCAAAACACCTGAGGTCATAGCATATTACAAGTGTTCTATTTTAGAGAAAAAGAGGCATCCAATATTGGTTATTTTAATATTTACTCCAGAAGCGGTTACTAAACCACTAGATCGAGAACAATCAGTTGTTACAAAAGGCGCACAATGCAAATATTTACATTGTAAAATGAAAGGAAGGAATGCTATCAACTTACTCATTCATTACTGCATCAAAATCTTGAGTCATTATTGCAAAAGCATTGAAGACCATTCCAAAGACATACAACCAGAAGTTCTGAACATTAATATTTCTTGACGGTCTCTTCTTAATTATAGCCTGCAAAGATAAAAGAAAACTTATGCACATGGTATCTGAGTCTAGTTTACTTTAACGTTATGCTGAGCATTTTTCGGTTGCTGATGAAGCCTGAGATGGTAATTAAACACGTAAATCACCAGGCTCAACTCTAGTAAAGAAAAATGCAGTGAGAAGCAGTTCTGAGGTCATCTAAAGTGCATATCTTTGGACTACTTATCTAACAGAACATATCTGAAAAGATGTACCTCTGTGTAAACTCCTGCAAAACCACTCAAAAGGGCCATTACCTGAAATCAAACGAAGAGGTATAAAACCATTAGAAGCAATAGTTTTAACCTTAATATTATATAGTCCTGGGAATATCTGCAACTTACAATAGCCATAACCCAACCTTGTAAAGGAGCCTGAAGAACATGATCAGAACTGTACAGAAAGCATCATTCCATTAGAGAAATCCATTGTTCATTTCTCTATTCATATAAAATCAACAAATTATAAGCAGTAAAATCATGATTGTCATCTTTTACCATCCAGGCTGAAACACAAAAAATATATAACAAGATATTCATCTATATAAGCAGTTCTAGAGATGAGATGCGGAAACTGCTATAACCTCACCTAGGATTAAGCTGTGCAGTGGTGCACCCAGCACAAAGTAGAATGAAAGCAGCCCACTGAATTTCAGTTAACCTGAAAGTGAATGTTGCTTTGAATGTGACAAAATATAGAACATCAAAATAGGTAAACAAGTAGGAACACATTCTTATAATATTATCCAGAAAGATGACAAAATAAACGTAGCAAACCTGACTATATTATTCTCCTTGAGGTTACTAGCTTCCTATAGTCATATCTGTCAATTAGAATTTCTTTTTGATAAGAAAAGCTTTTCCCTTGAAGATTACCTTTAGTGGAACCTTTTTCTTTTCTTTTTCTTTTTTTACATTTTTAGGCATCCATACAATATTCTTGATGATCAATGCATTTCATAGAAATTTTAAGATTTTCTATTTTTGTGTACTTGAACGTGGTTTCTCCTATCACTTGAATAAAATTCAAACTTCATAAAAAGGTCAAGCTTTTCCGTTCATATCCACCGAATCAGAAAATAGTGCAGGACAACCTTGCAGTACAAGGTTTCCAGAATAGATAGATATACTCCCAGCTCCTTGTGTACTACAGGGGATGCCAATCAACTAACATCCATGATATATGGCGGCGCAAACTGGCATAGGCTTTACTGAGTGTTAAGTGTTAACTGCTCATTCCTTGACAAATCAAAGTGAAACTAAGGAGATAGATAGCACCCCTGATCTCATCTTTAAGGAAAGAGACATACACCATATATATGGAAGCATAGAAAACTTTTTACTCTCCTACATGGGGTGTTGTCAAACTTCTATTTTTCACCACAATAGGCTGTCCAAGTATCTGGGACTTAGCTGTGGTTCCTCCCTCTTGCAGCTCATTTCTTTTCCCCTCTGCAACATGGTATCTTTTAATCTTACCATGCAGGCTGCAGCTGCTTCCCAGCATTCGATTTCCTCCTATATATTTAGGACCCAAAGCCTGAAAAGCTAAAAATGCTTCCTAAAATGCATCATCATCCTCTTAACCTCTCTCCCTCCTCGCCCTCTTTCATAAAACTGAACTGTTTAAGTATCTCAGCACAAACAACATCTTCTTTTTTTAAGTATCTGAACACAAACAAAACAAGAGGTGGACAAACTTCCTTACGGCGAATGAACTACATTCCACCTTTGATCACTAAAGTAAAACACATAACACCTTGCTACTGGAATGCTGGAAGCTTATTGGAATGCTGAGTGTTGGAAACTTACTGGAATGCTGGCAGAATCAAAGAGTAAACAAGAGATTGAAGCAGAACTGGAAAACCACTCCTCGTTTTCCATTATGCATTATGTGAGACATCTGATTACAATGAAATAAGAGATGCTTTGAAGGCCAAAGACTTCATATTTCTTTTGTTATAAATAGATGTTTAGAAGACTTGTATTTTTGGTGTAGCAATGGCATGATTGGAAGCTTGTCATACTATTTAGATTTTTGGACCTATTGGAGATAAAACTATAGCATCAATGCTGTAGTGCTTTGATTGTATTTTGTAGTACCTCCGTGGTACTTTATTAATGAAAGTAACCTTGCGTTAAAAAAGGAACCCCCAATTCAGTGTGAAACAGAGGGAGTATATATATGAAATTACTCATATGTATATATAGGCACACACTTAATTATCTAAAGCAGCATTAGCGTACATTGAAGTTGGAGTTTTTCTGCTAAAAGAAGACAAACTCGAATTAATTTGGGCCAAATGGAGTATTCGCAACAAGAAAATATTCTGGTGCTTTTTTGTTGTCTGTCGTTTTTATGTATTTACCCAGACAACAAGATGTCTGTTCATCAAAACTTGCACCATAAGTTCAACTTCATATCCTTATTAGTGAAAGGACTTACTTCCTTTTGAGAATAATTTGATACAATATGCCAGTGCTGATAATATTCAAGTTCTTCAGTATCTGATATCCAGGAGCATCTACATACGCAAAAATGTAATACTGCAAAGACCCATGCGATTCAATCAACAACATGTGAGATAGAAGACTTAATCAAGTCTGGGAACAAAGAAAGATATAACCAAAAAGCAATATAAACCTGCCTGAAGTAGATTCTTGACAAGGTAAAGTGCAGCAGGAATAGGATACACTTTAACTTCATCCCACGTAGTGCTCAACCTAAAAAAACCACTACATTAATAGGACAGGAGGCAAAAAAACTAGCCTACTTATAACTGAAAACAAACCTCAGTATGCAAACTCTTATTCAAGAGACAAGTTCAATATAAATGTTTGACAATTTGCAGTGTCATCCACCAAGCAAATCTTCCAAAAGTAACTCATTATGTCATTCACTAGTCATTATTTGATAGACAGATCAAAAGTGAAGAAAAATTGAAAAGTTCATATTAAATGATTTAATAAAACCGAAGCTATTTCATACACATAGGAAAAATCAAACAGTAAGATGGAATGTGTAACAACCAATCGTTTGGATCTAAATTCTCTGGCGAAGTTAACCATAAGCCTTGTGCAAATACCCTAAGATCTTACAAGGTAGGGTATCCAACTGAATTTGCTAATATATAAAAATATATATTTTTACCATACAACCAAGGTGTAGCCTAGTGGTCGGTGAAGTGAGTACAAACCTTGGAAACCAGGGTTCAAATCTTAGCATAGACAAAACATACAAGGTATTTCTTTCCGTCAACCTTAAGTCATGGTTTGCATAGTTACCTGATGCTTGTGAATAGTCGAGAAGTGTGCAAGTTGGCGGTTGGCCCATACACCAACATTGTCACAAAGCTATTGCGCCACGGTCCCGAACAAGTAGGGGTCGGCTATATGATAGCTCACTAACCATTTTCTCCATTTAAATTCATTTCAAGCAAACACTACACAAAATAAACTTTTTAAAAAGTACCAGAATTTCTCTATATTTTTCTCTAGTAGGGCTAATAGATGCCTAGACAAGCACAGGAGTTTATACATGCAGTGCTCAAGTAGATTCATTATACAAATAGAAAAGTCGGAAAATAGTAATTCCAGCTCCATACTCCCTGGAAGAGGAAATCTAACAAAAATATTGTTACAAACCTGTTATCATCAGTAACGCCGTCCTTTCTCCAGATTCTTAGCAAGGCCACAAGCGACAATGCGCATTTCAATGCCTCTACCTATTACATAGAACTTTGAATTCAATTCCACAACAAAAAGTGACAATTGAGCCATTGCTTATGACTATAAGCTCAAAACAACATTGAAAAAGCAGCAAAAGAACTCTTGTGTTTTGTGTCATTTCACTAACCAGAAAATTTGCAGTGGTTACACTGTACTCATACTTCCCAGCTCTCTTCGACCAAACAATGAGAATCGATTGTGAACTCGTAAGAACTGTCAGAATAAGTGTTACAAATGACCTATTCAAGCCAGTAAAAAAACAAAACATGAGCAACTCTTCTCATTATCGCAGGCTCTAGCTACACAGTAGACTCTAACTAGCTAATAACACACACCGGATGTAGTTCAGAGTGAGTATAATCTATTACATGTACATGATCAGGCAAAAGCAATGAGTTCAATTAAACTCCCAAGATCAATAATGGAACTATACACCTCAAATTTCTCGTGGCGCAACCGGTTTATAGAACTATAACACCGATTACGTATAAAATTTTCAGCTGAAATGAGGATGAAAAAGAGCAAATACCTTCGGCTTTTCTGTCGGAGGCCACCAATCTCCGGCATTGCTCCGATCGCGGCCATGATGTATGCTTCCTACACTTGCTCGATCCCGAATTTCAAGCAATTCGTCGAGCGCATGGGGGAAATTGTAGATGAAGAAGAGCTTCCAAATCACAGTTTGCTTTGGAGATTTGTAAGATTCAGTGACGAGTATGAAGAAATGAAAGGGATGATGGGCTTGGACGGTCTCTATTTTGTGGACTGGGCTTTGAAAATTCACAAAGGAGTATTTTATGGCCCATCTACATTTTTTCTCTCTTCTGTGCGGATATCCGATTTTGACGTTGTCGTTTAACTTTTGTCCTCTTTTTAAAGTGTTTTGCCCGTGTGCTTATTTCGGTTTATTTTATATATATATACGCTATCTAAATATAGTATTGACAAAATCTAAATTTAGACACAACGTCAAAAATTTAACTTTTGTCATATACTGTTATCTTTAAGGTATTTAAAGATATTAGTACTTTAGTTTAGATATATGGTTGTTTAATTTTTTATATTTTAAAATAGCTAAACTTTAATAATATTTGAAACGCATACTAAATCAATTTCGACCTCTCTATAAAGTTGTTTTTAATGTCTTCAAAATATAAAAGAAATAGATGAAAATAGACCAAAAAAATATAAAGTGAGATGGTGAATGCCAACAAAATGATGAACATGAGGATAGTGAAAAGGGTAGGTTAAATAATTCAATGGCTACACACAGTTCAATAAATATATGTTAAATAACATAAAATTTAATAATTTACTCGGTGACAACAAAGTGAGTTACGTAAAAATGATCGACACAATCACCCGACTCAACGACCATCCATATGCTGGTGCTTATTGATGAGGGTGTAAAATGATTCACATAGACAAAATCACACGCAATCGCTATATAGTCGTGATATTCCTTTTTAAGAATTGAATTTCCATTATACGAGATGTAATGTTGAATTTAAAACGTTGACAGGCTTTAACCTGATTTCATTTGCTTACAGAAAAACAAATTCTTCATTACTGACTTTTCGTGGTTGATCACACCTCATCCCTAAACGAGTCGATCCATGTGAAGAAGACGACTCTTCTCTTATTGTCAAAAAATATTTACTCTCCGTTTATCATGCAGTTGATGATATCATTATGAACTAGTTTTCATGCATACATCAATTATACATACTGCTTTTCCTTTTAAGGTTCAAAATGACCAAACCACAATAACAAATAAGTCTACATATTATGTATTCTCCAATTTTAACATGACAAAAGAAGTAAATATATTAATATAATAGAATATCATTATATCAATTTTGTTATGTTCAATGAATTTGAGAACAATATATTAACATTGTTAAATGTTTTTTAGCCCATACCATAAGCCAAATTGGAAAAAAATATAAATATATTTTTGATGCAACCTCAATCTTAAGGGAAAAAAATTTACTTTTTTTTTTCTTTTCCTACCAATACAAAAGGCTATTATAGAAACTACACCATTTTCCACTTTCCCCTTTTTTTTCATTTCCTCTCAACAAAAAATTCTCTTTCATTTCCTCAACCTTTACATACACAAAGAATATATATAGATAGAGAAGCAGGGGGGGTGGGGTGTAAAAAGGGAGAAATGGCATCGGAGGATGAATTGATGATGCAGGATGCCACCGACGACGGCGAGTCCTTCGATGATGACTTCTACAGCGGCGGCGATGTCCATGATGATTCCGATGATGATGACGTCATGGATTACGATTTCATCGATAACGACTCCGATGATTCCGATACGGTCATCGCACATCATCGCTCTCAGGTACAGTTGAAGACTTTTTCGCTTTTGTGTTTGTTTTGTTTATTAAATTTAGGAACTTTTTTGAATTTGGAACTGTTTATGTTTTTATTTTTTGATTGATTACTGGATATAGTTCATTGCTAGTAAAGGTATTGATTTGATGGTTGTTTTTTTAGCTGGTACTGTTTTTGTCAAATTGATTTGTCTGTTAGATTACCTGTGTTCCGATGAGTGGTGGGTGTACCAGACACAGCTTCTCTACCTCTTGAGGTAGGGGAAAGGTCTGGGAATACTCTACCCTCCTCAGACACTAAACTGGGTATGCTGTTGTGTTACCTGTGTCCAGACCGATATATTTGTTGTTTCCAAACGTTTATTTTGGCTTTTGAAACTTAGATTTGTAACAATAGCGGGGGATATCTAGTGTTCGAGTTAGAGTTGATTTACACGGAAGGAAAGTGAGGAATGATTTGGTTGGATTAACCCCTTTCTCTTCCATATTTAGTAGAAGAGGAAAGGGGGAAAAAAAGAACCTTTTTTTTTTATAAGAATAACTGGGGTTTCCTTATGAATACAGTTTACTCCGTCTAGCCTCCGGTCCATTTTAGTTGTCGTGCTTACTAAAACTAACTGGTCCAAAACAGTAGTCATGTTAGCAAATTGAGATATAATTTATTAGTATTAGTTTTCATCTTTACACTTACTTACTTAAATGTGTAGAGAGATAAACGTGGTAAAAAAGAGATTAGTATTAAATCCATATCAAAGAATAAATAAGGATAATTTAGTCAAGTTATCTCTTTAGTTAATGTTTTCTTAAAGGACGTGTAAACATGGCAAGTAAAATGCTAAGTTGCGTGAACTCTTCATTTTTACTGCCGCACACGTGTCGACACGAGACGGGTGCGGGTGTGGGGATACGTTTGAGATTCGGTCAACCCACATTGGATACTTTGACCAGAGTTCATGGACAAATTTTGGGGAAAATTGAGATTTTGATAGAAGATAAAATAGATTTAAGACATGAGAAATGGCATACCTTAAATATTATAGTTCCTTTTGTCTCTTTTTTTAGCTTTTCCTGTTGGTCAATATTTGTTGTTTCAAGCCAAACGGAGAGAAACTAAGGATTCCAGCGGTTGTGTTTTGACTTTTGGTAGACAGTAGCACCGATCTGTAAGGAGAGTTGGTGGAAGGCCTTGAATGACTTTCTTTTTCCTTTTTAGGGGATGAACCAGAGAGCGTGAAAGAAGAAGTTGGGGGTCTTTCAAAATCTAGAACATCGTTATATCTCTATTTTATAATTTTGGATTGTTTAGCCGAATCCCGAATCCGAACCTTGGATTCGCGTCCACTTCGGATGCCCGCACCTGAGTCCAAGCAACTTAGGTAAAATGGACAAGAGAGAGTAGTTTATTCAAGACAGAGAGCAATAACTATTGCCATTTGGGTTCTCTTACTGCTTGCTTTCTTTCCTGGGTTTCTGGTTTTAAGTTGGAGTTTTGTGTTCACGTTATGCCTTTTCTAAAAGAAGCGATTTATGACGACTAACTCGCGTAGAAAATCGGGTGCATATAGAGGCAGATTCATTGTATCAGGTGGGGGTTCCGGGGAAACCCGGTAACGTTTTCCCGAACCCTGTATTTATGTTGAGAATCCATTAATTATATAAGAAATTGATAGTTGGGAGTCCATTACTAAAAGATCTCGTGCTTGATGTGGAATCAATTCCCCTTGCAGTCTGGTGCAGATGTCCTCTCTAATCACAGCTCTTGAATTTTTCGCATTGAGAAACTAAGATATCTCATCTCCTGCTTTGGTAACTAAGCGTATGTTCCTAATAGGGATGCTATAAGTCTAATATGGAATAATGACATATGACAAGAGAGTGCTTTTAATATGGATATTATTAAGACTGATAAGACATAATGATGGGTCTGCCCAAGGAATTTATAAGGCTACTTTGCGCATCATAGTTGTGGCAGTTCAAATCGAATTAGAGGTATAGCATGGCCTGAAGCCTAAATGTATTATGGATTGTGGAAGGAAAACACATTTTTGGGTTGAATCTTTACCTTTACTAAAAAAAAAGCATTTGTGGCTAAATTTGGGTGCTCCAAGGAATGCTTGAGTAATGTTGTGGAACTTCTTTGCAAGCCGTGCCTTGTAAGAAGTACCACTTACTAAACCAAATTGCAACCCGTGTTTCGTTGATGCCAAAACTGTAGAAGAATAGGTATTGATGGAGAAAAAACATTTCTTCAACAACCTTCTAGTTGGAGCAGCGAATAAGAACGCGAGAAGCGGAGAAAAGCGACGAGGGCTCGCTTCACCAAAGTCAGAAGCGTGAAGTGAAGCGTATGTTTTATTCAACTGAAGCGCAATTTAATATAAAATAAAAAATATTAAATTTGCATAAATAAATAAAACTCAATAGAAATAACAACAACAACATACCTAGTGTAATCCCCCAATGGGGTGTGCGAATGATGGTGTGTAAGCAACCTTACCCTTACCTTGTGAAGGCATAAAGGCTATTCCCCTAGACCATCGGCAACATGAGATAACATAAAAGATTGGATCAACTCAATTGAAATAACATATTAGGCAAATCTTTCAATTCTTAAATTAGAAAGTAAGTAATAGATATTCTCATAACATATTAAGCAAATTTAAAACCAAATCATAAAGGGAGCAGTATCCTATCTTCAAGAATTCCAAAAAAAGGGAGAAGAGAAAATAATAGAAAATGGAGGGGAAAAGAAGTAGAGAAAAAGATTGAAAAAAGAGGAGAACAGAGACGAGAGAAGAGAGAAGAGAAAAGGAATCAAAGCAAAGGAGAGAAGAAGAGAAAAAAATCGTATAGAGGAGAAGAGCAATTCGAAGAGGAAGATAAGAGAAGAAGAAGAAGAGGAGAAGATTTACCTCGAAACCCTAAAATTGGAGGAGAAGAAGAGAAGGGAAGAAGGTGCCTAAGTCTGTCGCAAAAGTGATGCTTCACACTCGCCTCACTTCTGCTTCTTCTGCTAAAGCAAGCACTTATTGATCTCGCCTCACTTCAGGGAACAAAATCCCCTTGACCTGTCGCCTCGCCTCTTTGAAGCTTTTAATAAAATTGAGTTGAATGAATTATAAACTTGAAAAGGCAGGAAAATGATGGTTCGACAGTTGTTTCTGGTTCCCAATGTTGATATTTTCATCACTTCCAAGTGCTGATTCTCAGATTCTTGATATATTCTGAAGATCAAAGATCAACACTTTGACAAGGGACCTGAAATCACCTCATACGTGATGTATTATAGATCCACATAAGAAATAGTAGAAGAATGTAACAGAAGATTTTTTTTGAGAATGAAGATAGAGAAGCAGATCTTTTTTTTTTTTTTTGATAACCGAGAAATCCGTATGTGACCCGCCCTTTGGACCAATCACAGCCTTCTAAACTCGGTGGATAATGGGCCCGCCCCTCTACCCTTCTCCACTTAAATACCGGGCTTCGCTTTGCATGGTGTGGGGCTTGAACCTGCGACCTAAGCCACAAATCCTCCACCTTTTGCCACTCGAGCTAGGCCTTGGGGGTAGATTGAGCAGAAGATCTTGTGGAGCAAGTTCAATAAAAAGCCATGAAGGATGCTTTCTGTTTAGAGAACATAATTTCTTGATGCTGCTTATCCCCTTTGGTTGACTTCTGAAAGCATGTTATGTGGATAAGAAAACAAACTTTCAAACTTTTTGTGGTTCTCTCCCTTCTTTTGGGAGCTCTTGTTGTGAAATTTGTTTCTTTTAAGGAAGGGACTTAATTATTTTGGGTCTTGTTAACAGCTGTAAGATATTGCTAGTATTTAAGTGGATAGAAGAAAGGGGGGTGGGGCGTGGGGCGTGGGGGTTGTTTTAACAAGGAGGGAAGAGCCTGTTTTTCTCGTAGTTGATAATTCTAACATAATTGTAGAGCAACTGTATGGTACAATCTATAAGCTCTAGGATATCTCTTTAAGGCAACAATTTGGTGTCTACAATTACAAGTATGATGTAACGGAGGTTCAACCTAGAGGAACAAGCTTGTGGAGTAGGGTAATCTCATTTAAATCTGTGCTCGAAGGATACTGGTGTACTCTACCTGTCTAAAAACTTAAAGGTGTCAATGAGGAGAAACATAAGAAATCTACAGCCTGAGTTCAAGCAACTTAGAAGTATTAGAATTGGAAGCATAACTGTTTTCTGGCTGGATCAATGGATTGTTCATGGTCCTTTCAAGGACGAGTTCCCAAATTCGTATGATGTTTGTTGTTTTCTAATGTGAATGTGGCTGAATCTAGAGTTAATGGGACTTGGATAGTTAACTTTAGGAGAAATATGAATGATCGGGAATGCCAAAGCCCAAAAGAGTATGTGAACTCCATTAGCTTTGGAAAATTCTCAAGGTTGCACCATCTGTGTAATGGCAAGGCTGCAGTAAAATAGATTTTTCGGTGAAGTCTCTTTATAGGATTTTGAACAAAGAGGAACATCTCAAGCCATGGCCTTGGAAACAAATCTGGAAGTCAAGAACTTCACATAAAGTGATATGTTTCTCTTGGATTGTGGCGAATGAGGCTTGCCTCACTATTGATAATCTCTGAAGAAGAGGGCTACATTTCTGTAGTAGATGTTACTTATAAGGCAGCCAAAAATAAACCATTAATCATCCTTTTTTTGTGTTGTCCTATCACCGGCCCACTATCCGCTATGACGGCTTTAACTCTGCTGGTATTAGATGGTTCTGGGGATACACAGGATCTTTTGCGGTGTTGGTATAGGCATGGCTGGACAAAGCAACAAATAGCTGGTGGTAGACGTATCAGCTTATATATGGTGGTGACTTGGAAAGAAAGTAATTCAAGATGTTTTGAAGAGAAGCAAAAATCTGTCTAGAGGATTAACTTAGATTGTATCTTGTTATTTCCTTTTGGTGTAAAAAGGAATACACTAATGAGGTAGAAGCTTTATTAAATTTCATTGAGTTCCTTTAAGATTCAATAAGGACTGTATTTTTGGCTTTTTGCTCACTTTTACAGAAGCTCCAACACTATCTTGGTGCTGTTTATGAATACAACTATTACCTTTTCCAAAAAAAAGAAGGAAAAAGTTGTAATGTGATAATAATACTGGAATACTAGGTATTAGTGCATTGGTTACAGCCAAATTTTGCATAATTATCTTAGTGTTTGATGAAGTGAATTAACTATTGAATCCTATGTTGTAGTCATGGTTCTCCAGTTGTTTTGATCTTTATCATACTATTTTCTTCATTAAAATGCTTGCTTACTGAAAGTTCTCACGTTTTTACTTTGATTTACCTTTTCTGTAGTCAAACTATAGCATCTTGAATGAAGCTGATATTCACAAATGCCAAGAGGAAAGTATTACGAAGATATCTACAGTGCTCTCTATTCCAAGGGTAGCTGCTGGCATCCTGCTTCGGCATTATAACTGGTAAATTCTTTTCATAAGCATTACTTTGTAGTTAAGATTACAGATCTTAGATGATGATGTACAATGGGTATTGAACTAGAAGTTCTTTCAGTCCTCAGTTGATTTTTGTGGTATCAATAGATTTGTAGTCTATGCATGTCGTTGTAGTCATGTAGTATGATTTTATTTGTTCTTATAAAAAGAAAAGTATGCTTGCAGTTCTGGCAGTTAACATTCGCTTCTGGGATCTTGAATCTGATGCACATTGCTCTCACTTACCACATATGTACAAGCCTTTTAAGGTTTTTAGGGTTTATATGCTAAATATCCTAGCGTTTTTGGGTCGACAGGAGTGTCAGCAAAGTGAATGATGAATGGTTTGCAGATGAAGGAAAGGTCCGCAGGATTGTTGGTTTGTTAGAGAATCACGTGCCACTCCCTGATGGGGAAGAGGTAACTTAAATTCATATATGAAGAGTACTTTCCTCTTTTAGATTGGATTGAAGCTAGAGGTTTAGGGCTGGTCACTACTGTTTCCTTGAATTGAAGATGTGCACGTCCTTTCTTGCAGCTTACATGTGGGATCTGCTTTGACGCGTATCCTCGTAAGGAGATCAGTGCGGCTGCTTGTGGTCATCCTTTTTGTTTCACATGCTGGCAAGGTTAGTTTCTTCAGAAAATTGTCGCTTCTTCAATGGAAGTTTGAAAGGCATTTGGGTCAAACATTCCATCTCCTTGAATAACCTGGCATTCCAGATGAATGAAACCAGCCTTTTTCCATTAGACAGAATTACTTGAGAAAATCTTTAAGTTACTCTATACTCTCTTAAACATGGTTTACTGGTTTATCTTGCTGGGATGCTTGAGGTTTGCTGAGCTCATCTAGCTCGTTGACAAATAAAAGATGTTGGAAAGAAGAAGATAACAATATACTAATGGGAGGATTATACTTTTTGTATCCATTTCAGGGTTGTTCTTGATTTCTGAATAAGCTGTTTTGAGTATTATTATTGGGATGTGGTTCCTTTGGTTCTGATTTCGGTACTTGTTGGGGGGGGGGGGGGGTCATCAGTAGTGCTTTTTAGGGATTTAAAATGTTTTGCATATCTAAGGGCTACTCTGCTGTTGTTGGTTCTGTTACCACAGTTCATTCAGTCTT